>CM061063.1:171255233-171313233 GCA_030762895.1 Sophora flavescens | reverse complement strand
AACCCAGTGCCGCTCTCGTCGTCGCACAAGGAGGAGGGAGACAACGCGTCTCGCGTCCCCGTACACATCGCGGAACAGCGAAACGGCGCCGCCACCGCTCGCATGAAATGACTGCCAGCTTCGCCGCGGTAAGCTCCCTTAACCGCCATTTATGGTGGTTCTACCACCCTTAAGTGTTGAATCTCCTTCTTTTATGTTTTCTCTCATCTCTTTTGTCCATGGTTGTTGTAGAACCTTGATCTGCCGCCGTCCTCAGCCGCTGTCGTCTCGCCGGTCAGCAAGGCAGCCACCACGTTCTTTTGCTTTTCATCTTGGTTGAGTTTTCACCATAACCTCTTCTAGTTGAAAAACCCCCAAATCTGATTTTTGAAACCCTAACCCTTTAATTTCAGATTTTAATTTTGAAATTTAAGGTTGTTTTACGAGATTGGGACTGTGAGTTTGTGTTTCCCTAAACCAATTTCATTATTCTGAGTTTTCCCTAAATTTTAATAAGGAGCCCTAAATCCCCAATTTAATTTTTATTTGAATTTGGGTATGTTTTGTGAAAGTAATTATGATTTAGTTTAATTAGGACTCTTAATGGATGATTTCCAAAGTTCTTTTTCAAGATCTTTTAATCAAAACAAAGTTTTCTAAAAGGGTATTAGGAAGCGTGAGCTTCAAACATGATTTTCCTTAAGAATAACCTTGTTTGGTAATTAGATTAAGTGTTTAGATAAAGTTAGAATGTGTATTTGATTATGTGAAATTGATTTCTTGATTTTTGGTTGTTGCGCATTGTTGGATTTACTCTCTGAGACGTTTGGACACGGCTATTCTTGCTTGATGGAGTAGATATGAGCTAACGTGAGCCTTAGGACGAGGATCCTTTACTTGTCTTCAAAGGTAAGGGGAGTTACCTAGGGATATTCAATAACTATATGCATGTGTGTATGTGTGTAATTGATTTCTGTGAAAATTATTGTGATGTTTAGCCAATACTTGAATAACTTGTTTATGTTGAACCATTGTGGTTATTACTTGGTGTTGAATATTTGTTGCTTTAAAGTGTTGTGAATTATATATATGTGATTAACTGTGATATATATGAATTATATATATACATGATTAACTGTGATGTTATTGTTGTTGATTGAAGTTTGAGAAGCCGGACTTGAGTCCCATGCCCAATAAAGATAAGGATTAAAAGCCTTAATAAGCCCTGAATAGAACTTTGAAAGTTTTGGGTTCACTTATAAAAGTTCCTTCTTTAAGGTGTTTACTTCAGAAGAATAAGACCCTTGTTTTTAGGAAAATTTTAAAGTGATTTTGAGTTGAAGGAAACTATAGTTTTATGATCAAAAGTTTTGTACGAGAGAAAACCTTTTCAAACGGTGTGCCTTATGAAGGAAAGTCCCTTTGAAAATATTTATTATGAAGGAAAGACCTTTTGAAAATATTTAACTTTATTCCATCAATGAATTTCAAATACAAAATGAATTTCCTAGATGTTTTAGAAAAGATGTTTACAAAGGAAAAGGATTTTCTCCCAAATAATTTTGGAAACGTTCCGGTTACTTGGATAAGTGACCGAGGTTTTGTTTTTGTTTTGATTTTCACTGAGCGAAATGTTTTACAAGTCGATAAATTAGCCTAGAAACCGAGACGTCGGGGTTCTAGTGTTGTATGGACACGTAGATCAAGGATCTGTGTCAGGGGACGGAGTGTCCTGTAAAGTTTTATTTTTGGACTGTGTGTCCTAAGTTGATGTGGACAATGTGAGTTCCATATCCGCGAGCCTAAAACTGGTGCATCGGTTTAAGGGCATCGTGATTGAGCATTCGGACTGTGTGTCCTGTGTTGAGATTAAAAGATTTGGACTGTGTGTCCTGTATTTGTTTTAAGTGAAAAGTCTTAATTAAAGAAATTAAGCATGGTCGTTAAGCTTTGTGCTTCGACAGGGAAAGATTATTACGACAAAGAAAACAAAACGAGAATAAAAGTTTTCTCATGCATCTAATGGCCATTGTGTCATGTAAATGGCATTGAATCCAGAGGGAATCAATGTATATGACAGACGTGTCAGGTGGTGATGATCATTGAGGTCCGGAGTGGATCAATGTATCTTTTATAGGACTGTGTGTCCAAATTTATAGGACTGAGTGTCCAAGTTTATGCGTTAACTATTGCAATCTGAGTGACGCAATAGGTTATGGAAAATAAATTCCATAATTCGCAGTGACCGTTGTGCCTCTGTACATGTGTGAGACAATGAGTCAAACTTTGATTTATAACCCTGGCATATCTGTGTAAGACAAGTGTGTTATGTGATGTGATTTATAACCCTGGCATATCTGAGTGAGACCAGTGTGTTATGTGATGTGCTTGGGCATTGTTTTGTTCGTTTTTACAATGCACCATGTGCGAGCCTGATCAGCTTGAAACGAAACAGAAAGTTGTGGGATCTACGGAGATTAGGTATCAAAATAGAGTTGAATATTGAAGTGCCATGTATTCTCTTTATAAAACCGATTGTTCGGGTTTGAGACCCTTTGTTATAACACTTTTATGTTATGTATATGCATGATTTAAAATGCTTATATGATTATGTGATGTATGTATCATGTGTATGGTTGTTGTATGATATATCCATTTGTCGGTATCTCACCCTTACACACATTTCAGGATTCTTCTAAGTTCGATATTGTACCCTGGGTACTCTATCACAGATGGTGCAGAGGAGTCTTTCTAAGTCACTCCGAGACTTAGATGTAGTTGCTTGATGAGGTATTACTTACGGAATAACGTTTAGAACGACCAGCTTAGGGTTGAGACTTAGATTATTTTGATGATATGTACGAGTTTGGCTCAGAGAGCCTTTATTTTAAAATGGAATGTCTATAGCTCGGAGAGCGTATCTTTTCAATGAAAAATCTAAGCTATTTCTTTTGGTTTTGTAAAGCTTTTGAATATAGCTATTATTTTTAAGTATTGATGCCTGATTGAATTTGGTGTGACTGGAATTTTGGAGTGAAATTGTAAATATTTTAACAGGTGTTATTTTGTCTGGGATGCCCGAATTACAGAGGAGACTCTGTCAAATTTTTTGTAAAACCACTAGCTTGTGTTTAAGTAGATTCTTTCAACTAAATAGGCTTGCCAAACTATGATATTAAATTTGAGTGTCAATTAAGGTTGAGGTGTGGAGTCGTGAAAAATTTTTATAACCAATTTCAAACACTTATGTACTTATATAAGTTATTTTCCGAAAGCACCAGCAAATTATACTTTTAATTTTATTTCCGCACGAGTTACTTAAGTAATGCCCCAAGGGGGGGTGTTACAGTAATGATACGATTCCTGGGAGTAACTAAGAGCACCACACCAATAGTGGGCCAAGTAAGTTAATCGAGGCCCAATGAAATCAAGCCCAAGTGGAAAGGAAGAAACTTAGCTAGTTGAACGACTATGCTATGAAGGCGACACAGTGCAAACACAAGAAGGGGGTTGAATTGTGTTTGTTAATAATTTTTGAAAAACAACCTTTAAAACAATTTGCACACAAGGAGATTAGAAATAGAAGCACGCACACAAAAAAAGATCTTTTTTTAAAAGACTTTAACAAAAACAATATCAAAACCCCTCAGTTAGAAAGAAACAAATAAAGTTGTAAGAGATAAGAGATAGAAGAATCGAGCAAGATGTTTTATCCTGGTTCACTCTCTTCCAACCAAGAGTTACGTCCAGTCCCTTTTACTTGAAGGATTTTCTCCACTATTTTCCAAATAGATTACAGCCAAGTATTCAACATCTCTCCAAGTTATAAGTATTTCTTTCTTACCAAGCCTTTTCATGCTCTAACTCTAACAAAGAGATTTAATGTTTGATCTTCTTAACTCACTATGTGCGAGGATATGATAGTTTAAGATCAGATGAATATTTTCACAATATTCAAACTAAGAAATACTGACTCTTTCTCTCTAAAGAATTATGAGTATGAGGGATTGTAGTTTTACAAAAGTTGAGCTCGTAAGGTTGTCTAATCAAGAGTATCATTATTTAGTATCTCAGGTCTTCTATTTATAGTGACCTTCTTCTTCACTAGTATTTCTTCAATGGTTACTTTGAATAATCCCGTTTAGAGATAGCATTTAATGCATGATATCCGTTGTGACTGATAGCTTGATTGTGACAATGCTGAATAGTATTCTTGGTTATCGAGGTAGCATGAAATAGGAGGTTCGCTTTTGAGTATTACAGCTTGAGAACTTGTTGTTCCTCCTTTGTGAACAATCCAGCTTTTTTAGCCACAAAGTTGCCATCGTATAGATCATTTTGCAGTATCTTATTGTACGATTCTGATTTTTACATTTCTTGATGGAACTATGTTTCTTTTACAACAAGGTAAAATATTAAAGCAGTAGGGCAATAATGAAGAACAAATATTCTATTGAAATAAATATCAATCATTTGAAATAAATTTAAGGGATTTGGATTGTATTTAATTCATTCAAAGATGGAGCTCGTCTAAAAAAAACTCAGTTTACTTAGTTATATGAGAGACTAAGTCTGTTCAATATTTAATTTTGTTCATCTGATGATGTGGCATATCCTCTTGTCTATCAAGTCTTTGGACTTGCTATTTCTCAAAGATCTCCGTCTAGTGACATGGTAGTTAGAGCTCATCTACTAGATTACTTTATTTTTCAGTTTATTTACTTCTACTAATTACTTCCGTTTGCTTACGTGGCAAGATGGACCCGCTTATTATCAAGTCTTTGGACTTGCTGATCTAACACGTTATTTTGGTATTCGTCTGGCAAACACTCAGAGCCTCGTCTACTTAAGAAAACTAGTTTGCTCAATTAAATAATTAAGTAACATTCCCAAAATAATTGAGCAGCTCGTTTACAAGGGTGGACGCGTATTTTTCAATGAGAACTTATCCCATGTTTCGTTTACTTTCTATGTAAATATTCCTGCATAGCTGAAAGCACATGTTAGATCTCAACTAACACTTTGCCAAGTAAATTTAATCCTTTTGTTAGCATCAAAACGTAGAGATTATATAATCCAAAACCACTTTGGTTCCAACAATCTCCCTCCTTTTGATGATGACAAAACTAATTAAATTTGAAAAGCAAAGTCTAAGAGAGCCTGCAGGGCTCCCCCTAATACAAAGCATTCAAATAATTAAGCAGAAAAAGCATATGAAAAACAACTGCATATAAGCTAAGAGATAGGTGTAACAGCTTATCATACTTAGAGTAAATATAAAGGAATAAATAAGCATAGTCAACAGATATCAAAGCAAATAAGCAAACATAAGTATCAGAGCAGTTAGCAAGTAGAAAAGAACATGCATATGCAGACAACTACGATCTTTTCAAAACTGACTTTTTTTATATAAATATAAACAAATCTCTTTTCTTTCCTTTCTCCCCCTTTTTGTCATCAGCCAAAAAGGTAAAAGGAGAGGACCATCATTGTCAGTATAGGAGAAAAAAGATAAAATGTAAAGGTTAAGTAGGAGGAGGTGGAGGGTTCTGAGTCTGACTTTTCTTGAAGTCCATGGGGAATTCCAGCATTTTATTGACAACCACTAAGGTTGGAGCCATTGAAGTTTGAACTTGCTGTTGGACGTCCTCCTTTATTTTTTTAGTCATCTTCTCAACCTTCTCATCAACTATCTTGCCAACTCTGTCATCAACTATTTTTCCAAGAACCTCTTCAAGATTAGGTGGCAGAGCCTGTTGCCTTGAGCTTTCAGCAGACTCTTGAAATATGCTTAGTGTTCTTGAATGATCTGAAGGGTGCATCACAACTAGATCTAATGGTTGAGAATATTGTTTTTCTGATGAGCTCTGACTGTGAATGGATTCAGTTGTATCTTCTAAGCCAACATCAGTGGCATTTTGATTAGGTTCTTCAATAATAGATTCATCTGCGATAGGCTCTGAAGTAGCTGGAGGGATCACTGAGACTTCTTTTGCCCATCTGATGGGGTAGATGAATTCTAAATTTTTACTATTTATAGGAAGTCCCCAAAGGTCTTTATAGATCATATATCTAAAATTTGAAAGACCACACTTCCCTCTGACCTTAGGAATTTCCTTCTTCTCTTCATCAATCGATCCGGAGGAAGGCGCCTCTGCAGTGCGATGAGTAATCTGAGATTTCAAGAATTCTGCAGCTCAATGTTCATTGATCAACTCAATGGATTCAGTATGCAAAAAGAAATCCAGCATTGAGTAGTCAAAAGTTTCTTGGTTCTGATCAAGCATTGCTGATTTAGTTTCAGGCATGACTCCTTTGAATCTTCTCGCTTTTCTTGTCTTTGTCCTTATTCAGATCTACCATTGGCAGTCTTGGACGGATCCTATAAGGCATGTGTCCCTTGGCATGATCATCGGAACATGCTTTGAGGATCTTGCTCTTCGCTCAGGGATGGTAGGAAGATTTTTTCTATTGGGGTCAGTCTCCCAAACAGGTATGATATGTCTCTCAACTCCATCAACGAGGGGTATGAAAGGAGGATTTTTGACAAGGTTGGGGTAAATTTTTCTGGTGGGGTGTTTAGGGGTAGGTGAGTGACTAACGATCCTATGTTGTTGTGCATTTGTGAAGGCACATTTTTGATTGATTTACAGTCAGGATGAGGTAGGTAAAGGGGTTCAACAGGTGGGCTAATTTCTTCCTCATACTCAGGTAAAGGATACCATTTGTAACACCTAGTTTTTACACATATGATTAATTAATTTATTTGGATGTTTATGTTTATTTTGTTATGTGGTTTAGTTTGAGTAATTAAATTACTCTCTTCAAATCATTTTATCGGGTGCGTTAGCACCGACTTATTTCTGGAATGCACGCTTACTAGACAATAAATTACATTATTGTCACTATTATTACCAGACAGAAAAATATTTTGAATAATATGATTAAGAGAAAAGCATTTTCATATTTTTATTCTATTTAATTTTAGATTTGAAAATAAACTGGTTAGACATTAATCGAAGATTAAATTTTGGACCGAGTATTTTCATAGTTGATCGATTCAACTATTAATCTTTACTCTAATTTGAATTTCGAAATCATATCTTTATCAACCTTTATTTTTAGATTCCAAAAAGTAAAAACATGTTTATTTTAGGCCTAATATTTATCACTCATTTTGTACCCACTAGTACAAAAATAAGAAAATTCTCTCTCCTCTCTTTCTTAGTAACCCGTAAACCCACCCCTACCCCTCACTTTCTCTTTTCTTTCTCTGTTGTCTTCTTTATTTTCACCTTCTTTCTTCATCAAACCCACACACTTCCTTCTCTTCACCTCCATCTTCTTCCTCCTTCCTCTCACCATAGCAGCGCCGCCCACACCGCCAGGAAGCTCGTTGGCTGCCGCTCGACGTAGGGAGGAGAAGACGCGATGGCGCCACCGCCTGCACGTGTTGCTGCCGCGTGAAAACGCATCCGCCGTCGCGCGATCGTCACTCCACCGCGGTAAGCACCGCGCGCCGCCGCCTCCATGGTGGTTCCCACTATATGATTCATCTTAATCTCTTCCTTCTTCCTTGGTCTTACTCTATCTCTCTTGTTGGAACAGAACCACCACGAACCGCCATTGGCCACCGCACCGTCGCCGTCCGCCGCCATGTCGCTGCATCACAACACCACCACAACCTCTTCTTCTTCCTTGGGTGAGTCAAAACCCTCTCTCGTGTCTCAGATTCAAAACCCCCAAATTGATTTTGAAACCCTAACCCTAACCCTTTGATTTCATATTTTAATCTTGAAATTTAACCTTGTTTTATGAAATTGGGACTGTGAATTAGTGTTTCCATAAACCAATTTCATTATTCTTTAGTTAAATTGAGTTTTCCCCAAATTGCATTTAGGAGCCCTGAACCCCAATTTGATTTTATTTGAATTTGATTATGTTTTTGTGAAATTAATTATGATTTAGTGCAATTAGGACTCTTAATTGATGATTCCTAAGTTCTTTTTCATGGTCCTTTAATCAAAACAAAGTTTCCTCAAAGAGTATTGTGAAGCGTAAGCTCCAAACGTGATTTTCTTTGAAAATAACCTTGTTTGGTAATAAGATTAAGTGTTTAGATCAAATTAGAATGTGTGTTTGATCATGTGTAATTGATTTCTTGATTTTTTGTTGCGCGTTGTTGGATTCCCTCTCTGAGACGTTTGACACGGCTATGCTTGCTTGATGGAGTAGATATGAGCTAACGTGAGCATTAAGACGATGGTTATTTACTTGTCTTCAAAGGTAAGGGCAGCTTACATGAGGGATTTTCTCAATAACTATTTGCTTTTAGTGTGGTTTATATGATTTTTATGTGGTTGTGATTATTTGTTTATGTTGTTACGTTGTGTTGTTTATCTGTGTATCGGTGTTTGATCTGCTTTTAATTTATTTAATTATCTGCAGTTGTATATTATATTGCTATGATCCATGATCCGCCTGGTTATATAATTCTAATAATTGTTGTCGAATGTTGTTTGTGAGTGTTGTTTGAGTTTGCGACAAGTGGTCGATGCACAACTGATTAGTCAGATAAAAGCTTTAATAAGTTGTGAAAAGATTATATTCAATGTTTTATGGGAAATGTTGAAATATAATAGTGGTGGAAAATATTGTTTTGAAAAAATAATGAGTTTTGAGAGATATTATTATTTTAATGATTTAGTAATAAAAAATGAATTGAGTCACAATGAGAGCGAAATCATGAAAATATTTTATGAAATTAATAGGTGAAAATAAGTTAATTATGATTTTAGAAAATTGTTTAAGTGGAAAAAGCTAAATTTTGGCTTAAAAAGCTTTAAAAATGATAATTGACGGCAAATTTGGAAAAGTGTCGATGGCAAGAATCTTGAAACGGCAATTCGTATTTTAAGTAAGTTTAAAACCTCAAGTGACTCACCTTTGTAAAAACTAAGTTTTATTATTTAAAGATTTTATTGAAGAATTTCCCATTTGAAAAGATTTCTCGAAAGCAAAATTAATTCAACCGTGTTGAAAGTGGTGTGGAACTTAGTAACCGAGACGTCGAGGTACTAAGGTTCTTTGTTGTTATGGACTTGGGGTCCTTTGGACTTTGAGGTCATGTAAACTTGGTGTCTACTGTATACGTGGTGTATACTGTGTTTAAACATTTAAAATGTTTTCTATTACCACGAACCTATGACTGGTACATCGGTCGAGAGGTGTCGTGATTGAGCACTCGGACAGTGAGGTCCTATGTTGTAATGAAAGTTTTAAAGATGTTAAAACCGTGTGAGTCGTAAGCCATTTTGAGCTTCGGCAAAAAAAAGATTGAACACAAAGAAAAGGGTTATGAGAAAAGTGTTTTCTTGCATGTATTTGGCAGACGTGCCATGATCAAACGAGTGATTACCTCACGGCGTCAGGGTAGATCATACCAACGATGTTCTCAATTTGCCTAGAATTGGACAATGAGGCCCCAGAATATTGTTAGCACTTGTGCCTCGAGGTTGGACAATGTGAGATGGGTTTTGGCTGTGTGCCTGTGACTGCGTGTCTGTGGTTGTGTGCCTGTAACTATCGGGTCTGATCAACTCATCACGATGTTGGAGATATCTCATGAGATTAGGTATGAATGTTTAGATGATGTTTTGAAGTGTTCATGCATAGATTTCCAATGATGATGTTTGGGGTGTGAATCCCATTGATAAATGATGTGATATAATGTGAATGAGTACGTTGTTATAAATATGTATATGTTCATGTGCCTTCTTTAGTGTCGCGCGTTTAGCTATTGTGTTTAATCCATATATTGGTGTCTCACCCTTACAAATATATCAGGTTTTTTGTGGTTCGCTATCGTACCCTGGGTACTTTAGTACAGATGGTGCAGAGGAGTCTTCCTAAGTCCCTCAGAGACTTGGATCTAGTTGTTTGATGAAGTATTTGATTGTGGAATGATCACGTAAGTTTTCCTCAGGAATAACTTTTAGGACGACCAGCTTAGGGTTGAGACTTAGATTATTTTTAATAGTATTAATGAGTATTGCTCAGAGAGCCTTTATTTTAAAATGGAATGTTTATTGCTCGGAGAGCATATCTTTTGAATGAAAACTTAAACTTTTCCTTTTGGTCATGTATAGCTAATTGATATAACTATTTTTAGCATATTACTGCCTGGTGGTATTTGGTGTAACTGGAATTCTGGAATGAAAATGTAATCATTTTAGCTGGTGTTCTTTTACCTGGGATGTCCGAATTACATAGGAGACTCTGTTGAAATTTTCGTAAAAATACTAGCTTTTATTCAAGTATATTCTTTAAATTAAATAGGCTTGCCAGGCTATGATAGTAAGTCTGTGTGCCGATCAAGGCTTAGGTGTGGAGTCGTGACAAAATTTTTATACCCAATTTCAGACACTTACGTACTTATATAAATTATTTTCCGAAAGCACCAAAGAAATTATCTTTTAATTTAAATTCCGCATGCTACGTAAGTAATGCCCAAGGGGGGGTGTTACAAGGTGGTATCAGAGCTGGTCGAGTCTTTCGGGATCTTTGGGGAATAGGTCCGTTAAGTTTTTGTTGTGTGATCTCTTGTTGGTTTTTGTTTGAATTGTTTCTTGTTGAAGCAATGTGTGTTGACGCACAAATATATGTTTCTTGATGGTTTTCCAAGGTTTTTATGTCTTGGGAGACCTTAGATCTTGAATGTTACTTGGGTTCGAATATGACATTCGGTTATCCTTGCGAATCGTGTCAGACATTCGAAACAAGGTGCTTGTGTAAAGGGTTTTCCAGGAGTATTCCCTGAAAATATTCTAGGTTTATGGTTAGCAAAGGACATTGATTTTAGATTGATCTAGTTTCTGGATTCGGTCAAATCTCTGTCGCTTTGTGTAGGATGTTTCCTACAAAGTTAAAACGAGTTAGACGACTCGATTCAACTGAAAGATTGGTGGTCTGAACCGTTTGTTAGACCGAGTGTTTTTCTTGTGAAGCACCAACGTTGTGTGAGGGCTTGTGTCACCGTGTGGATTTCTGACAACTAAGTAGAAGGACGAATTATGAACAAGTATTTTCTGACTTGTGTAGTTGATTTGGTAAATCAATTGCGAGGAGTTGTCATTTACTCAAAGATCGACTTGAAGACGAGTTATTACCAGATTGGAGTGATGACCTATCTAAGGTTTTGCGTCGTCAATTCAGTTTATGAAGAAAGATCAACTCTTTGCATGTTTGATCGATTGATTAAGTTGTTCGGGATTGTACCCAATTCATGGTGGTCATACTAAGCTTGGCTAGAAAGACGTGTATGTTGGTTGGAACCAAGGCCAATCGAGTGGATTTTCGATCTTGGGTGAGTGTCTTGTGATTAAGGAACTCTTCACTGTACCCTTTGATTCTCTTGTGTTTGTCAGTTGACATTTATTTCTCAAATCCTATGATTGTATTAGATAATCACAACGATGAAGTTGGTATGTGTCAGACATATTTTCTGATTTTAATTTGCAGTCTGTCAGGACTTATGAATTAGTTATGCCGATTCATAAATTTCCAGTTATTTGTTTCTTTGTTTGTGAGAAGTCGTACTCACACATCTAAAAAAATCCTCGATGTATTAGACATTTGAGTGAATTGATTTAACGGAATCCATTGGTCTGGATACTTTCACATTTTGTTGAGAAAAGTGGTTATGACTATTTCTTGAGTTATAACACAAATAATTTCGTGATAGCAGAAGTTTCTTGGTGAAACTTAGTTTCGTTGCTTCTATTTTTGGTAGAGGTGAAAGTCATTGTTTTGTAAATTCTCTGTACTAAGAATAAGAATTAATCCTCTTTGGATTAGAAATTATTCACCTTTTGATTCCTTAAATCCGCTGGAAGATTCTTGTGGAAGAATGAACTTTATTAGATTCATGTTTGTAAATGTGTATTGATCATGCATTTTTACACCCACAAACCTGATGGAAGGATCTTTTTCCATACTGGATGTTCCTGTATCCTTCAATTAGTGAAATTCTTTTCTATGCTTATGTGAAAGTGAAATCAAGAAAAAAATTCTTTTCTTGAGAAATTCTTTTATGATCACCAAGGTCATGTCTTATTGCGGTTCGAACGTACTTGTCGTCGTTGATCATCTTAGTTCTACGTATTCTCCAAATGGCGTCGATGTGTGACCTATCTCATCAGTCATGAGTTGGTTATCTCCACATCAAGATGTCAGAGTTAGTCGAGTACAGTGAAAAAGGGATAGTTTAACAATTGAGACCTTCCTTGTTAAGATATTGGCATCGCCATGAATCCCTGTTATGAGTTTTCTGAAGACCTACATGCGTCTTGTTTGAATTCAAGTGATCGTTGATCGACTGGTGAAGTCTACACCCTTCTTACAAGTTAGATCCACTATGCAGTGTTAGTGAACCGAATAATGTATCAGAGGATTGTTCAAACTTCATGGAGTATCTTCAAGTGTTGTCTCAGAGGAAAAACAGAAGTTTATCAACTTGTGTCGGTTAAGTTTGCTTTAAGTGTTGAGAACTAAGTTGAGGCTAAGTCCAACCGATCATCCTCAGCAGGATGGATAACTGATGAGATGACCTATCCTTAGCAAATTAGTTGGGAGATAGTGTGGTACTTAATTTTTGTCATCTCTATGGTAGGACGAACCAGAGTTGATAGGAACTTCGTTAATGTATAGATGTGAGTGGTACTATGAGAACCCTTAAGTTCAACATCATCGAGTAAGATGACTATAATGGACATTATCATGATCGAGGCAGATATATCATTGAAGGAGTTTAGAGTAGTGATCAACGTTTATCGTTAATGTTGACTTAGTGAGTCCGAGGATTAACAGAAAAATATCTATAGTAGTTTTCCTTAAGCTGAACGGAAATAGTAAAGAGGAGTTCTTGAGTGAAACTAAGTTGTTAGAAAAGTTTAAGAATTATGATTTTGGATAATTCAAACTGAAGTGATTCCTTTTGGTTGTAGTTGCATGAATGAATGTAATCGTATTCTTTAAGATTGAAATGAATGACTATGATATAATTTGGAGTGGTGGAATATGTTCAAAGGAAACTAAGACAACAATTGTATACTTTGAGTTGAAGGTTGATGTATGATGGGGTAAAGTTAGTGTTGAACTTGATGTTCGTCGTGAGGATAAGGTGTTGAAGAAGTTTTTCTAGCAGACAAATTTTGAGGCAAGAAGTGATTAAGTTTTGATTGTGTCTTTCGAGTGTAATAAGCTATGGTGAAATGTTTATAATCTTTGAGGTCTTATTCTGGTAAATATGTGGTTGATGACCCATAGTGGAAACTGGACATTTTAAATCCAAGATTGCCATTGGGGAGTGTCCACATGGATTTCTTGGCTTTGCTTTGGTGCAGCTCTTAGGGGTAATGACCTCAGAGAAACTCTGTTTTATAATCTCTTTTCTCGGCTGCAGATATATAAGATAAGCGCTTATGAAAATTCAGTTTCTGAAGAAGTTCAAAGTTGATGAGTTAGATAATCCTAGCAGTTTACCTTCAGGAATGTTATGACGTTTTGATTGGAGACTTGAAAAGTGTGAATTTGATATGACTAGAAGAGTAGACTAAGCCCAAATGGACTAAGACTATGATTGCATCTCTTGAGTAGAAGGTTAATTGATGTTATGGTAAAGTTAGTGTTGGTTTTGATGTTAGCTGTGAAAGTTAGATATTGGAGAAAGTTTTCTAATGGATCTATATTGAGAAGTGAAGAGATTAAGCGTTGATTTTGTTCTTTAAAGTGTAATAGAATAAGGTGAAATATTGAAGGTAGTGGGGATAATGCGGTAGTGAAAAGTCTCGAGGATAAATAGAATGACATAAGAATCGATCTTGTTATAGAGTTGTAGATGAAAGGAATGAAGCGACGAGAATACAAAGTAAGATTTTAGGGTTAAGGTGTGATTACAAAATCCTTGTTTAGTTTTGAGCTACGAAATTTCGAGGACGAATTTTTTTTAAGAGTGGTAGTAATGTAACACCCTAGTTTTTACACATATCATTAATTATTTTATTTGGATGTTTATGTTTATTTTGTTATGTGGTTTAGTTTGAGTAATTAAATTACTCTATTCAAATTATTTTATCGGGTGCGTTAGCACTGACTTATTTCAGTGAATGCACGCTTACTAGACAATAAATTACATTATTGTCACTATTATTACAAGTACAGAAAAATATTTTGAATAATATGATTAAGAGAAAAGCATTTTCATATTTTTATTCTATTTAATTTTCGATTTGAAAATAATTAAACTGGTTTGACATTAATCGGAGATTAAATTTTGGACCGAGTATTTTCTTAGTTGATCAGTTCAACTATTAATCTTTACTCTAATTTGAATTTCGAAATCATATCTTTATCAACCTTTATTTTTAGATTCCAAAAAGTAAAAACATGTTTATTTTAGGCCTAATATTTATCACTCATTTTGTACCCACTAGTACAAAAATAAGAAAATTCTCTCTCCTCTATTTCTAAGTAACCCGTAAACCCACCCCTACCCCTCACTTTCTCTTTTCTTTCTCTGCTGTCTTCTTTTATTCTTATTTATTTTCACCTTCTTTCTTCATCAAACCTACACACTTCCTTCTCTTCACCTCCATCTTCTTCTTCCTTCCTCTCACCATAGCAGCGCCGCCCACACCACCAGGAAGCTCGTCGGTCGCCGCTCGACGTAGGGAGGAGAAGACGTGATGGTGCCACCGCCTGCATGTGTTGCTGCCGCGTGAAAATGTGTCCGCCATCGCGCTATCGTCGCTCCACCGTGGTGAGCACCGCGTGCCGCCTCCTCCATGGTGGTTCCCACTATGTGAGTCATCTTAATCTCTTCCTTCTTCCTTGGTCTTACTCTATCTCTCTTGTTGGAACAGAACCACCACGAACCGCCATTGCCGCCGCGCCGCTGCCGTCCGCCGCCGTGTCGCCGCATCACAGCACCACCACAACTTCTTCTTCTTCCTTGGGTGAGTCAAAACCCTCTCTTGTGTCTCAGATTCAAAACCCGCCAAATTGATTTTGAAACCCTAACCCTAACCCTTTGATTCCAGATTTTAATCTCGAAATTTAACCTTGTTTTATGAAATTGGGACTGTGAATTAGTGTTTCCCTAAACCAATTTCATTATTCTTTAGTTAAATTGAGTTTTCCCCAAATTGCATTTAGGAGCCCTAAACCCCAATTTGATTTTATTTGAATTTGATTATGTTTTTGTGAAATTAATTATGATTTAGTGCAATTAGGACTCTTAATTGATGATTCCTAAGTTCTTTTTCATGATCCTTTAATCAAAACAAAGTTTTCTCAAAGAGTATTGTGAAGCGTAAGCTCCAAACGTGATTTTCTTTGAAAATAACCTTGTTTGGTAATAAGATTAAGTGTTTAGATCAAATTAGAATGTGTGTTTGATCATGTGTAATTGATTTCTTGATTTTTTGTTGCGCGTTGTTGGATTCCCTCTCTGAGACGTTTGACACGGCTATGCTTGCTTGATGGAGTAGATATGAGCTAACGTGAGCATTAAGACGATGATCCTTTACTTGTCTTCAAAGGTAAGGGGTGCTTACCTGAGGGATTTTCTAAATAACTATTTGCATTTAGTGTGGTTTATATGATTCTTATGTGGTTGTGGTTATTTGTTTATGTTGTTACGTTGTGTTGTTTATCTGTGTATCGGTGTTTGATCTGCTTTTAATTTATTTAATTATCTGCAGTTGTATATTATATTGTTATGATCCATGATCTGCCTGGTTATATAATTCTAATAATTTTTGTCGAATGTTGTTTGTGAGTGTTGTTTGAGAAGCCTGACAGTGCTTAGTGCACAACCGATTAGTCAGATAAAAGCTTTAATAAGTTGTGAAAAGATTATATTCAATGTTTTATGGGAAATGTTGAAATATAATAGTGGTGGAAAATATTGTTTTGAAAAAATAATGAGTTTTGTGAAATATTATTATTTTAATGATTTAGTAATAAAAAATGAATTGAGTCACAATGAGAGTGAAATCGTGAAAATATTTAATGAAATTAATTGGTGAAAATAAGTTAATTATGATTTTAGAAAATTGTTTAAGTGGAAAAAGCTAAATTTTTGCTTAAAAAGCTTTAAAAATGATAATTGACGGCAAATTTGGAAAAGTGTCGATGGCAAGAATCTTGAAACGGCAATTCGGTATTTTAAGTAAGTTTAAAACCTCAAGTGACTCACCTTTGTGAAAACTAAGTTTTATTATTTAAAGATTTTATTGAAGAATTTCCCATTTGAAAAGATTTCTAAAGCAAAATAAATTCAACCGTGTTGAAAGTGGTGTGGAACTTAGTAACCGAGACGTCGGGGTACTAAGGTTCTTTGTTGTTATGGACTTGGGGTCCTTTGGACTTTGAGGTCCTGTAATCTTGGTGTCTACTGGATACGTGGTGTATACCTGTGTTTAAACATTTAAGATGTTTTCTATTACCACGAACCTATGACTGGTGCATCGGTCGAGAGGTGTCGTTATTGAGCACTCGGACTGTGAGGTCCTATGTTGTAATGAAAGTTTTAAAGATGTTAAAACTATGTGAGTCGTAAGCCATTTTGAGATTCGGCAAAAAAAGATTGAACACAAGGAAGAGGGTTATGAGAAAAGTGTTTTCTTGCATGCATTTGGCAGACGTGCCATGATCAAATGAGTGATTACCTTGCGGCGTCAGGGTAGATCATACCAACAATGTTCTCAATTTGCCTGGAATTGGACAATGTGGCCCCACCAACGTTGTTAGCACTTGTGCCTCGAGGTTGGACAGTGTGAGATGGGTTTTGGCTGTGTGCCTTGCATCAAGGTGTCGTGGGTCAGTGTGCCCCGTAACTATCGAGTCTGATCAACTCATCACGATGTTGGAGATATCTCATGAGATTAGGTATGAATGTTTAGATGATGTTTTGAAGTGTTCATGCATAGTTTTCCAACGATGATGTTTGGGGTGTGAAGCCCATTGATAAACAATGTGATATAATGTGAATGAGTACGTTGTTATAAATATGTATATGTGCATATGCCTTCTTTTGTGTCGCGTATTTAGATATTGTGTTAAATCTATATATTGGCATCTCACCCTTACAGCATATATCAGGTTTCTTATGATTCGCCATCGCACTGGGGTACTTTAGTACAGATGGTGCAGAGGAGTCTTCCTATGTCCTCGAGAGACTTGGATCTGGTTGTTTGAAGAAGTATTTGATTGTGGAATGATCACGTGAGTTTTCCTCGGGAATAACTTTTAGGACTGACCACTTTAGGGTTGAGACTTAGATTATTTTTAATAGTATATATGAGTATGGCTCGTAGAGCCTTTATTTTAAAATGGATTGTTTATGGCTCGAGAGCATATCTTTTGAATGAAAACTTAAACTTTTCCTTTTGGTCATGTATAGCTAATTGATATAACTATTTTTAGCATATTACTGCCTGGTGGTATTTGGTGTAATCGAATTCTGGAATGAAAATGTAATTATTTTAGCAGGTGTTCTTTTACCTGGATGTCCGAATTACAGAGGAGACTCCATTTAAATTTTCGTAAAAATACTAGCTTTATTCAAGTATATTCTTTAAATTAAATAGGCTTGCCAGGCTATGATAGTAAGTCCGTGTGCCGATCAAGGCTTAGGTGTGGAGTCATGACAAAATTTTTATACCCAATTTGTGACACTTATGTACTTATATAAATTATTTTCCGAAAGCACCAGCAAATTATGTTTTAATTTAAATTCGCATGTGTTACTGAAATAATGCCCAAGGGGGTGTTACACCATCCGTTGGGAATATGTTCTAGTTCAGATTGGTGAGAGTGAAACAAAACTTTCCATTCTTTATGAATATATAAGATAGTAGCGTATGAAAATTCGATTTTTGAAAGAAGTTCAAAGTTGATGAGTTAGATAATCCTAGCGTCTTTACCTTCGTGAATGTTATGACGCGTTTTGATTGGAGACTTGAAAAGTGTGAATTTGATATGACTAGAAGAGTAGACTAAGCCCAAATGGACTAAGACTATGATTGCATCTCTTGAGTAGAAGGTTAATTGATGTTATGGTAAAAGTTAGTGTTGGTTTTGATGTTAGTTATGAAAGTTAGATATTGGAGAAAGTTTTCTAATGGATCTATATTGAGAAGTGAAGAGATTAAGCGTTGATTTTGTTCTTTAAAGTGTAATAGAATAAGGCGAAATATCAAGTAGTGGGGATAACTGCGGTAGTGAAAAGTCTCGAGGACAAATAGAATGACATAAGAATCGATCTTGTTATAGAGTTGTAGATGAAAGGGAATGAAGCGACTAGGAATACAAAGTAAGATTTTAGGGTTAAGGTGTGATTACAAAATCCTGTTTAGTTTTGAGCTACGTAAATTTTGGGGGGACGAATTTTTTTTTTAAGAGCTGGTAGTAATGGTAACACCCTAGTTTTTACACATATCATTAATTATTTTATTTGGATGTTTATGTTTATTTTGTTATGTGGTTTAGTTTGAGTAATTAAATTACTACTATTCAAATTATTTTATCGGTGCATTAGCACCGACTTATTTCCTTGAATGCACGCTACTAGACAATAAATTACATTATTGTCACTATTATTACAAGCATGAAAAATATTTTGGAATAATATGATTAAGAGAAAAGCATTTTCATATTTTTATTCTATTTAATTTTCGATTTGAAAATAATTAAACTGGTTTGACATTAACGAGATTAAATTTTGGACCGAGGTATTTTCTTAGTTGATCAGTTCAACTATTAATCTTTACTCTAATTTGAATTTCGAAATCATATCTTTATCAACCTTTATTTTTAGATTCCAAAAGTAAAAACATGTTTATTTTAGGCCTAATATTTATCACTCATTTTGTACCCACTAGTACAAAAAAAAATAAGAAAATCTCTCCTCCTCTCCTTCTAAGTAACCCGTAAACCCACCTCTACCCCTCACTTTCTCTTTTCTTTCTATTGTCTTCTTTATTCTTATTTATTTTCACCTTCTTTCTTCATCAAACCTACACCCCTTCTCTTCACCTCCATCTTCTTCCTCCTTCCTCTCACCATAGCAACCGCCCCCACACCACTAGAAGCTCGCTTCACGCCGCCGACGCGTGGAGGAGAAGACGGATGCTGCCACGGGCCGCATGTGTTGGTCTGCTAAGCGTGAAAATGTGTCGCCATCGCTTATCGTCGCTCCCGTGGTGAGCAGCCGTACTGTCGCCTCCATGGTGGTTCCTACCATGTGAGCTCATCTTAATCTCTTCCTTCTTCCTTGGTCTTACTCATCTCTCTTTGGAACAGAACCACCACGAACCGTCATTGCCGCCGCATGTCATTGCTCTCGCCGTGTCGCGCATCACAGACCACCACAACTTCTTCTTCTTCCTTGGGTGAGTCAAAACCTTCTCTTGTGCTCAGATTCAAACCTGAAATTGATTTTGAAACCCTAACCTAACCCTTTATTCCAGATTTTAATCTTGAAATTTAACTTGTTTTATGAAATTGGGGTCGTGAATTAGTGTTTCCTAAACCAATTTCATTATTCTTTAGTTAAATTGAGTTTTCCCAAATTGCATTTAGGAGCCCTAAACCCCAATTTGATTTTATTTGAATTTGATTATGTTTTTGTGAAATTAATTATGATTTAGTGCAATTAGGACTCTTAATTGATGATTCCTAAGTTCTTTTTCATGATCCTTTAATCAAAACAAAGTTTTCTCAAAGAGTATAGAGAAGCGTTAGCTCCCAACGTGATTTTCTTTGAAAATAACTCTTGTTTGGTAATAAGATTAAGTGTTTAGATCAAATTAGAATGTGTGTTGATCATGTGTAATTGATTTCTTGATTTTTTGTTGCCGTTTGTTGGATTCCCTCTCCGGAGACGCTTGACACGGCTATGCTTGCTTGATGGAGTAGATATGAGCTAACGTGAGCATTAAGACGATGATCCTTTACTTGTCTTCAAAGGTAAGGGGAGCTTACCTGAGGGATTTTTCTCAATAACTATTTGCTTTTAGTGTGGTTTACATGATTTTTATATGGTTGTGGTTATCTGTTTATGTTGTTTACGTTGTGTTGTTTATCTGTGTATCGGTGTTTGATCTGTTTTTAAATTTATTTAATTATCTGCAGTTATATATTATATTCTTATGATCCATGATCCTTTAAGTTATATAATTCTAATAATTGTTATCTAATGTTGTTTGTGAGTGTTGTTTGAGAAGCCTCGATGATGGCTGGCACAACCGATTAGTGGAGAAAAGCTTTAATAAGTTGTGAAAAGATTATATTCAATGTTTTATGGGAAATGTTGAAATATAATAGTGGTGGAAAATATTGTTTTGAAAAATAATGAGTTTTGTGAAATATTATTATTTTAATGATTTAGTAATAAAAAATGAATTGAGTCACAATGAGAGTGAAATCGTGGAAAATATTTAATGAAATTAATTGGTGAAAATAAGTTAATTATGATTTTAGAAAATTGTTTAAGTGGAAAAAGCTAAATTTTTGCTTAAAAGCTTTAAAAATGATAATTGACGGCAAATTTGGAAAAGTGTCGATGGTAAGAATCTTGAAACGGCAATTCGTATTTTAAGTAAGTTTAAAACCTCAAGTGACTCACCTTTGTGAAAACTAAGTTTTATTATTTAAAGATTTTATTGAAGAATTTCCCATTTGAAAAATATTTCTAAAGCAAAATAAATTCAACCGTGTTGAAAGTGGTGTGGAACTTAGTAACCGAGACATCGGGGTACTAAGGTTCTTTGTTGTTATGGACTTGGGGTCCTTGGACTTTGAGGTCCTGTAATCTTAGTGTCTTCAGCATACGTGGTGTATACTGTGTGTTTAAACATTTAAGATGTTTTATTACCACGAACCTATGACGGTGCATCGGGGGGGAGAGGTGTCGTTATTGAGCACTTCCGGGACTGTGGAGGTCCTATGTTGTAATGAAAGTTTTAAAGATGTTAAAACTATGTGAGTCGTAAGCCATTTTGAGATTCGCAAAAAAGATTGAACACAAGGAAGAGCGTTATGAGAAAAGTGTTTTCTTGCATGCATTTGGCGGACGTGCCATGATCAAACGAGTGATTACCTTGGGCGTCAGTGGTAGATCATACCAACAATGTTCTCAATTTTCTGGAATTGGACAATGTGGCCCCACCAACGTTGGTTAGCACTTGTGCCTCGAGGTTGGACAGTGTGAGATGGGTTTTTTCGTGGTGCCTCGTGGATTGCGTGTCCTGTGGCAGGTGCCTGTAACTCATCGAGTCCGATAAACTCATCACGATGTTGGATATCTCATGAGATTAGGTATGAATGTTTAGATGATGTTTTGAAGTGTTCATGCATAGTTTTCCAACGATGATGTTTGGGGTGTGAAGCCCATTGATAAACAATGTGATATAATGTGAATGAGTACGTTGTTATAAATATGTATATGTGCATATGCCTTCTTTGTGTCATGTATTTAGATATTGTGTTAAATCTATATATTGGGGTCTCACCCTTCCCAGATATATCAGATTTCTTATGATTCGTTATCGCACTTCCTCGGGTACTTTAGTACAGATGGTGCAGAGGAGTCTTCCTAAGTCCCTCGTGAGACTTGGATCCGGTTGTTTGAAGAAGTATTTGATTGTGGAATGATCACGTGAGTTTTCCCTCGTGAATAACTTTTAGGACGACACCACCTTAGGCTTTAGACTTAGATTATTTTTAATAGTATATATGAGTATGGCTCGTAGAGCCTTTATTTTAAAAATGGATTGTTTATGGCTCGGAGAGCATATCTTTTGAATGAAAACTTAAACTTTTCCTTTTGGTCATGTATAGCTAATTGATATAACTATTTTTTGCATATTATATCCTCGTGGTATTTGGGTGTAACTGAATTCTGGAATGAAAATGTAATTATTTTAGCAGGTGTTCTTTTACCCGGGATGTCCGACTTACGAGGAGACTCACTTAAATTTTCGTGAAAATACTAGCTTTTATTCAAGTATATTCTTTAAATTAAATAGGCTTGCCAAGCTATGATAGTAAGTCCTGGGTGCCGATCAAGGCTTAGGTGTGGAGTCATGACAAAATTTTTATACCCAATTTCGGTACAATTATGTACTTATATAAATTATTTTCCGAAAGCACCAAAGGAAATTATGTTTTAATTTAAATTCGCATGTGTTACTTTAAATAATGCCCAAGGGGGGTGTTACACCATCCGCTTGGGAATATGTTCGGGTTCAGATTGGTGAGAGTGAAAACAAAACTTTCCATTCTCTTTTTACCTTGTCCCAATCCTCGATTTGCCATTATAAAGAAGCCGTAGGTTGGGGTGAAGGGAAATAAGGTTCTCGAGGGTTTGGGGAAAGAAGCACAGGAAATGCCATCATCTGGTTGATTGAACCAGGGATCATCGTCTGGGGATAATAGGTTGAAATTGTGGAGTGGCTATTTGTGTTGGTTGGGGTAAAAGGGTGTGGGAATGTACACATTATCCGGAGTTGAGATAGCAATGTTATTATCAACAGTACATAGTTACTCTTTTTACTCCCAGGACTTCAAATTGTTTTGTTCCACCATTTTTCTTTAGTTTTCATCAACTCCCATCTTGGCCATTATGCATAAACATGGGTATTGAGGTTCATGTTAGATATATTCATTTTACCAAAGTTTGCAGCCGACATTGGTTTTTCTTAAGATCCTAGCTTGCTCCACAGAGTCCTCGTAGCAAGAATCTCATGAATTCTCGTAGCCTTGAAAATATTTGAAAGAAGATGGCAAAAAGAAATGTTGAGAGTCTTTTCTTGTTCATCACAAAGATCTCTAAATCTTCCGTACATAATTCTTGGAAGATTGATCTTCGCTTTGGGTGAGAAGATGGCAGAGGTAGAATTTGTGCGGGGGAGGAGAGGTTGTCTTTGGATCCAACCTTATGAAGAACTACCTTATCGAGGAGCCAATGAAGGATGCAAACAATGTCCCTTCATTTAACCAGAGTTTTCGGTGTGAGTTCGACTATATCTTCTTTTCATGGGATGACCAATGGTCCTGAGCCACCCAAATCCTTTTACCATGACTCCAAAAAAATCAAACCCTCCCCGAGCACGTAAAAATAGCATCGCAATAGTCTTTTCGAGACTACAATTTTCTTCTTAACACCGTAGAGCGTAAGTCGAGAGCAACCACTTAAACATTTCTCCGTAAATCCATAATCGTGTTAGGGAAAGACGAGAGACCTTCTCTCGTGAAGAGTCCTTCCCATCCATCTGCATTAACCTATTTGCTTATGTCTAAGTTGTAGTCTTCAAGATTCCAAGGTTGAAATGATGCTCAATTGCCAAGTTGAGCTTGTCCATGTTAAAGGTTGGAAGAAGAAGCCATTTTAGGTGATCGAAGAGCTTAAGGTTTGAGCAAGAGAGAGAGAGATAGCTCGAGAGGTTAGAGAAGTGTAAATTTTTTCTCGGAGGGAAAATATTACTTATAAAGGAATTTCAATCTCAAAGGTTAAAAACTTTTGACATGACATGTCATTATGATAAAATGGCGTTGGTAACTTGGAACTATAAAAAGGTCTTGATAGGATTGATGGAAATCTGGATCAAAGAAAGAGAATAAAGGATAAATTTGTCTTGATACAAAATAAATGCATTTATTAACACAAAAAAATATGCTTAAACATAGGCAGTGTGGACTCGTCTCAAACTATACAATGGACGCGATAACCATGTCCGTGGACGCGCCATATGGACGTATAATACAATATGCAATAGATGCACAACTTTTTAATATGTATTAGACGAGCATAGGTAATGGACGAAAACAAATTTATCTCAAGTGTTGACGCATAAATTAATCCACACATATCATATTAAGATGCTTCCTAATAAAGATAAATGTGTCATCTCGTAAGAGGTTTAGTAAAGATATCTTGCCCAATGATAGTCGTATCTACAAAATGAATATCGACACACCTTTTTGCCCATAATCCCCGATAAAATGATGTTTAATCTCTATGTGCTTAGCTCTAGAATGTAAAATTGGTTTTTTAGATAGATTTATTGCAGTAGTATTATCACACATAAGAGGAATACCACTTACAAATACATTGTAGTCCTCCAATTGATGTTTGATCCGGAGAAGTTGTGAGCAAAGAACTTGCAAATGATATATACTCACTTCAACAATTGATAAGGCAATAGTACTTTGTCTTTTGCTTGACCATGAGACAAGATTTGCTCCGAGTGGAAGTGACATCCTCCATCGGTGGTTTTTCTTTCAATTCTATCTCCAAGATAGTCGGATTACACAGAAACCAACTAATCTATAATCTTCGCTTTTCTTAAAGCACAAAACCAAGATTAGTAGTACCTTTTAAATATCTAAAAATCCTCTTATCTCTGCGATAAGTGAGATTCTCTAGGATCGATTGAAATCGAGCACATAAACATACACCAACATAATATCGTGCCCTAGATGCAGTAAGATATAAGAGATATCCTATCATACCTCCGTATACCTTTTGGTCTACCTTTTTCTTTATCATCTTTGTTCAAGATGGAAGTGGGGTGCATAGGAGTATTCATTGGTTTACAATCATCCATCTTAAACTTCTTCCTCAATCTCTTTGTATACTTGACTTGATGGATGAGTAATCCTCATCCATGGTTTGTTTTACTTGAAGTCCAAGGAAGAATTTGAGTTCTCCGATCATGCCCACTTCAAACTCTTTCCGCATTAACTTAGAGAATTGTTTTCATAGAGGCTCATTAGTACCACCAAAATAATATCATCAACATATATCCGTACAACTATGAAATTAGACTTTATGGATTTTCGAAATAAGTTTGTGTCAACCTTTCCTCTATTGAATCCATTTTCCATAAGAAAGGAACTTAGTTCTGTCATGCCAAGCTCTAGGAGCTTGCTTAAGACCGCACAAAGCTTTCTTAAGCTTATATACATGTTCAGATGGGTTTCACACTCAAAAAGCACTTTAGAAAAGTCATTTAGAAAGCACTTTTAACATCCATCCTAAAACATAATACTATGATGTCAACGAATGAAAGTAGAATTCTAATAGCTTCTAATCTAGCAACAGTGCAAAAGTTTCAAGTGATAATCTATACCTTCTTCTTGAGAGAAACCTTGAGCAACAAGTCTTGCTTTGTTTCTTATTACCTTACCATTTTCATCAAGTTTGTTTTCAGAAACCCACTTTGTTCCAATCACTCCATTTGTCTTCGTGGAAGGGGGAACCGTAGTCCAAACATCACTTCTTTCAAACTGATTGAGTTCTTCTTGCATGGCTAGAATCCAACCATCATTTAGCAGCCTCGTCTTCTCGACTTTGGTCTCCAACTCGGACTAGTGCAAAAATTGTCTTGTTCTCTCAAGGTTGATCTGAGTTCTTAGCTTATCATTGGGAGTTTCCAATGATCCGATCTTGTAGATGATAATTCTTGAAGTACCAAGATTTTTGAACTATACCATGTTGAGAAGTGGAAGTTTCGATTGTTGAGTGGGGTCATCTTCTCGATCATCAACTTTTATTTCAGTGAGTCTCCTGGAATGCTTAGATCAAGATCTTCAAAAGCTTCATCTAGCTTCGATAATTTCTTATCAGGCTGTTTTTCATTAAACTTGACATGAATACTTTCCTCTACTATTAGAGTCCTAGAATTATAAACTCTAACTCCTTTAGATGTTTCGAATATCCTAATAGTATTCCACTATCTATTTTAGCATAAACTTACCAAGTTGATCTTTAGTATTCGATGATATAGCATTTACAACCAAAAGGGTAAAAATAAGATATGTTGGGTTTTAGCTTCTTTCCACAGTTCATAAGGAGTCTTATTCAGGGATATGTCTAATGCATATTCTGCTCAATGTAGCAGAAGATAATCGCTCGCTTCGGCCCCGTATGTCTAGGGATGGAGTTGTCATTGAGCATAGTTCTAGACATCTCTTGAAGAGATCTGTTCTTTCTCTACCACAACGTTTGTCTTTGGGTGTTCTAGGTATTGAGAAGTTGTGAAGGATACCACTTTCTTTCATAGAACTTATGAAATATCTCATTTTCAAACCCCTCCCCCCATGGTCACTCGATTGAAGTGATACGATGACTTTTTCATTCCGTACACGTTTGTAGAATATAGAAAAGACCTTAAAATACCCATCCTTATGAGTTAGGAACATAACCCATGTCCATCTAGTGTAATCGTCTACTATGACAAGACCATATTTCTTATCATCGACAGAGACAAATTCTTGTTGGACCAAAAGATCATGATGTAGCAACTCTAGTGGTCTATTGGTACTAACAACATTCTTAGATTCAAAAGAACCTTTGACTTGTTTTCCTTTTGACATGCATCACAAAGATCATCATATTTGAACTTAAGGTTTGGTAGTCCTCTCACTGCGAGGTTATGCTTGATTAGCTTTGAAATTAATTTCAAGCTTGCATGACCTAGCTTTTTTGTGCCAAATCCATTGCTCATCTTCAATGAACACTAGACATGAGACACTTTGATTTGAGAGGTCCTCCAAGTCAATATTATAGAGATTGTTTTACCTTTTACAGTGAATAAAAAGTGATCCATCATCTTTGTTGACAATACACATGTTCTTATAAACGCAACTGCATATCCACTATCACATAATTGACTTATGCTCGGTCATTGTGCTTCAAGCCATTTACTAAAAGAACATTATCAATGGAGGAAAATGATGTTTACCAATTTTACCTATACCAATGATTTTCCCTTTATGATTTCCTCCAAATATGACCCACCCACCATCTTTGGGCTTAAGGTTTTGGAACATAGACCTTTCTCTGTCATGTGTCATGAGCAGCTAGTGTCCAAGTACCAAGACATCTGTTTTCTTCATGTTTGTTAAGCAGATTTGTAACATGTATTATTCTTATCTTTAGGTACCCAAACTGACTTGGGTCCTTTCTGTTAGTTGTCATCGGCCAGTATGCTTAGCATGTTTATTGTATATGCATCTAGATGTACCATGCCCACTTTTTTCACACACTTTGCAAAAGGTGTTGGGCGAGGCTAGTCTTAGCTTTGGTATATTTATTTTGAACTTTTGAAGCTCTATGTTGTTTAAGTGGTTTTGACTTTTTGTGAGATGCGTCTTGCTTCTCTTTGTCATAACCAAGACGGACTTATCATAATGTGACCTAGAGTACCTTAAAATGAGACTAAGCTTATCCGAGCCACCTCTCAAGCTTTGACAGGGAATCGGTTAGATATGTTACATCTTGTTTCAGTTTTGCAACTTCACAAGAAGCATCAGGTTCACACACCATTTTGTCATCTAGACTGACATTCAACGATTTTAGTATGTCGTTTTCATTTTTGAGGTTTTTGTTTCTCAATGAAGACCCTATCATATTCTCTAGTCGGTTTTAGAAAACATCTTTTTGAGACTCTTATATTCTCCCCGATAGTATAGACGACACATGCAACAGCTTCATCAAAATCATTTTGAAGAGTGGATGGGTCAGAATCCATTACCTCCAAAGATCGGTGGTATTCAGCTTTCAAGCGATGTACGCCATGAGACATATATTTGCCTCTTCCTTAGCTTCCTTTTCTTCATATGATGAAGACAGATCAAGATCCTCCCATGTAGCCATTAAGCCTTTCTTCTTTTGAAGAATTTCTTTTTATTCTTTAGCTCAGTGGCACACTTTGAAATGACTAGGTTTCTTGCATTCAAAGCACAAGGGTGGACCTTTTTCCTTGAGTCCGACTTCTCCTTGGGAAACTTTTTGTTGAGTTGCTTCCCTTCCTGAAACCATCTTTCTTTCTCCACATATGTTGAATCTTCCCGGTTATAAAGGACAATTCATCCCCGTCCGATCCTTCATCATTACCAAAAAGATTCGGACTCATCTAGTGAATCAACAGCTTTGAGAACTTTGACTGAACTTTGCTTTCTTTGCCTTTAGGGCAATAGATTTTCCTTTTCTGAAATTTTCTTCTTCATTAAGTTCAAGTTCATGAACCTTGAGAGATCCAATAAGCTCTTCCATAGAGAGTGTATTCAGGTTTTTGGCTTCCTGAATAGCGATTGCATTTTGGGTCTCCATTGCTTTGGATAGACTTCTCAGATTTTTCTCGACATGATCTCTATTTTCATAAACTTTTCCAAGAGATCCGAGACTTTTGGTGATGGTTTGGAATCTTCCAAATATTTGGTCTATTTTTTCATGTTCACCCATCTTGAATAGCTCATACCGATAAACCCAAGATGATGATCTTTGATTCCTTAACTTCTGTCGTAACCCTCGAGCTAGGGCAAGAGTATCCTGGATTTCTTTAGCCGTATTCTTAGCCCTGATATCGTTCCCGAATCACAATTAATTTCGATTCGATTGAATCTGAACTGTATGAAAGGGTTTTGTAAAAGGGTTTTTGAATTTGAATTTAAATGATAAACAAACAGAAAACAAATGTTTTTGGGGTTTTCGATTTAAATGGATTCCTAGGGATTTGGGTTACCTTTGAGGTTGTTTATGTTGCTAATCTGATTTACCTTTGTTGATTACCGAAATTGCCTTGAAGGCGAGTTTATCCTCTGATAGCTTAAGCTCCCTCTCGGGTTACAAAAGCCGTGCCCAATTGACCCGACCCCTACTCTCGTGGTAGTCGATCCCAGATTGGACCCTTTGCGTTCCGTGACAACTCGTTGCTCCTCGAGGACGGCTTCTAACTCTCGTGATTTCAGTCCCAAGTCTGACTTCTATAGGTCCGACACCCAAGTTCACCGCTAGGTTCCTCCTTGAAATGTCTCAGTCATGCAAATAACCTAAGTTCACCGCTAGGTTCCTCCTTGGATCATTCACATCTCACAAACCAGTGGCTGCCGGGCTTTACGAGTGAAACACCCTAGAAATCCTAAGTTCACCGCTAGGTTCCTCCTTAGAACGTCTACGTCACGTAAATAAACGGTTGCCGAAATTTATGAGTGGTTAACACGCTAGAAATCAGATCTAAAACAATAACGAAATCAACAACGATTTTTACATCAAATCAACATCATTTACAAACCTCGGGCAGAGCCCTAGTCCCTAGAAACTAAGCTACTACTCCAGTCTTGCCATGGAGATGACAAGCTGGGTTGACAACATAGTGAAAATCAGAAAAAGAGAAAAGAGGAGAAGAAGAGAAGAGATCTATAATCTATGCCTAGAGTGGTAGCCCCAAAGGTCTGCTATTTTCTGCCTCTGCCTGGTCCCTTATTTATAGAATTGGGCAGTTAGAGTCCTAATCCAACTCAAATTAGATCCAATTCTGTTACTTCTGAGCCAAGTAATACGCGTCATGGCCGTGATGGCTATCACGGCTTGGCCGTGACGGATTCTGCCTTGAAAATTCTTCACTGGTTGGTCTGTCATGGCCGTGATGCTCATCACGGCTGGCCGCGTGATGGCTATCACGGCCGTGTGATGGCCATCATGGCCTGGCCCTGCAGACTTCGACTTGTGGTGGTTTTGGGTCACGGCCGTGATGGCTATCACGGCTAGGCCGTGACGAACTCGACTTGACCTTTGTTCTTTTTCAGTTTTGCTCGATCATGGCCGTGATGGGCATCACGGCTAGGCAGTGATGGGCTCTGTTTGGCTCATTTTCTTCAGTTTTAAAGCTCCATCTTCATCCAAACATCATCATGGTTGATCTTGAGCAATTTACCCTTGATATCTGCAAAACAACACACTAAAACTGCCTTACCCGTTCCAAAGGAAAATTAACCTAAAATCTAATAAAAATATGCCTAAACTACATGAAAATGCATGCAAAATGATGGACAAAGATGAGGTGGAATCACACTCATCAGCACACAAGGATATTAGAAACAGAAGCACGCACAAAAAAATATCCTTTTTTTTAAAAGACTTTAACAAAAGCAATATCAAAACCCCTCGGTTAGAAAGAAACAAATAAAGCTGTAAGAGATAAGAGAAGAATCACGCAAGATGTTTTTTCCTGGTTCACTCTCTTTCAACCAAGAGCTACGTCCAGTCCCTTCTACTTGAAATATTTTTTCCACTATTTTCCAAATAGATTACAGCCAAGTATTCAACACCTCTCCAGGCTACAAGTATTTCTTTGTTACCAAGACTCTTCAGGCTCTAACTCTAACAAAGAGATTTAATGTTCGATCTTCTTAACTCACTATGTATGAGGATATGACAGTTTAAGATTAGATGAATATATTCACAATATTCAAACTAAGAAATAATGACTCTTGCTCCCTAAAGAATTACGAGTATGAGTGATTGTAGTTTTACAAAAGTTGAGCTCGTAAGGTTGTGTAATCGAGAGTATCATTCTTCACTATAGTGACCTTCTTCTTCACTTGTATTTCTTCAATTGTTACTTTGAATAATCCCGTTTAGAGATAGTATTTAATGCATATATCCATTGTGACTGATAGCTTGATTGTGGCAATGCTGAATAGTATTCTTGGTTATAGAGGTAGCATGAAATAGGAGGTTCACTTCTTTGAGTATTGCAGCTTGAGAACTTGTTGTTCCTCCTTTGTGAACAATCCATCTTTTTCAGTCATAAAGTTGTCATCGTACAAATCATTTTGTAGTTTCTTATTGTACGATTCTGCTTTTTGCATTTCTTGATGGTACTATGTTTCTTTTACAACAAGGTAAAATATTAAAGCAAATAGAACAATAGTGAAGGACAAATATTCTATTGAAATAAATATCAATCATTTGAAATAAATTCAAGGGATTTGGATTGCATTTAATTCATTCAAAGATGGAGCTCGTCTAAAAAAAACTCCGTCTACTTAGTTATATAAGAAACTAACTCCGTTCAATATTTAATTTTTCTCATCTGATGACGTGGCATATCCCTTGTCTATCAAGTCTTTGGACTTGCTATTTCTCAAAGATCTCCATCTAGTGACGTGGCAGTTAGAGCTCGTCTACTAGATTACTTTATTTTTCAGTTCATTTACTTCTACTAATTACTTTCATCCGCTTACGTCGCAAGATGGATGCGCTTATTATCAAGTCTTTGGACTTGTTGTGTCTAATGCGTTATTTTGGTATTCGTCTAGCAAACACTTAGAGCCTCGTCTACTTAACTAACTAGTCTACTCAATTAAATAAATAAGTAACTTCACCAAAATAATTGAGTAACCCGTTTACAAGGGTGGACGTGTATTTTTCAATGAGAATTTATCCCATGTTTCTTTTATTTATATGTAAATATTCCTGCATAGCTGAAAGCACATGTTAGATCTCAACTAACACTTTGCCAAGTAAATTTAATCCTTTTGTTAGCATCAAAACTTAGAGATTATTTAATCCAAAACCACTTTGGTTCTAACATGCTAGTCACCAGTTCACGTTTTTATCAATACCTCTTAGATTCTTTTTGTTTTATGCAATTGCAATCTGTTAGCTTTGTTGTCATGAGCACACTCTATTTGGCAAGGGATGCGTAAAGTTAGGGATGACAACTTCACTATACATGTGATTAGTTGAGCATGGAATAATCAATGAATAGAATCGACTCTTTTCTTTGTTTGCAAATCCCTTTCTTCCTCTCTATCTTCTGGACCTTCATCCTTGCTCGAAAAGGATCGTATCAGCGAGCTCCTTAGATGGAACTTCATATTAGCCTTTTGAATCAATTCCACATCCTCAAGTGAGTCAGACTCACAGGATACCTTTCACGAGCCCCTTCGCCAGCAAAGCCAAAGCCCATTTTTCAAGACTTGAAGCTCATCTAGTAAGTTCTAACCAATACCAATCGATCCAAGGAAACCCAACATCCAATTACCAAGGTGGTCTCTCATAATTCCTCCGAAGCCAGCCCTGCCTTGGCTACCCATGCTACTCCCATCAACATTGACTTTTAGGCTATGTTTGGGAGTTTCGAAGGAGATGGAGTGGAGTGGTCGGTAAAGGAGTGGTTTAGGGTGGTATGGAGTGGAGAGGTAAACATATACCACTCCATTGTTTGGAAGTTTTAAAGGGAGTATGGAGAGAGATATCACCTCATTGTTTGGAAGTCACAATTGTAAGTAATTGGAGTGGAATGAATAATAAGTTTTACTTCCAATTTTACCCTTTTTAATCTCCATTGGCCACATTGATATGAACCAGTTAAAAAGCAAGCACAAGATGACCAAGTAGAGAAGCATAGTTTACTTTCTTAACCTGAGAATGGGTTCATGCTTCATGGGAGGCAATGAACTGTGTATCTTTTGTGCATTATCCAAATTTTTATTTAACAAAAAAATCCACCGTGAAAGGAGAATGAAAATAACGAGAGTTGAAAATATCTTGAAGAGTGCCTCTATTAGGTGAATAATTTGCCTTGAAATTTCAGAATTGCCTGATATTATATTTACAATGGATGCTTCTTTTTTGACAATTTCACCAAATAAATAACAGAGTACTTTCTACCAGAAATAGAAGATTGATCTTCTGCTAAACCATCTCATGAAAAAATGATAATAGGAACATTACCATGGAAAATTGCCATTGGAGAGAGGTGAAGAGTGCTGTCACAGTACAACAACGAGAACAAATGAATGAAAGTGGTAATCTGAAAAGTTTTGTTTTATTTTGTTTTTAAGTAGGGATAAAAATGTAAATGGGCATGTAAAAGAAAAAACTTGGGAGGTGTTCCCTCCCAAACCCTCCAAATTGGAGGGTATAAAAAATTGAGGGAGATAGTGGTGTGGAGTGGTTTGGATTCCCACCCTTACCCACTCCACTATATTACCTAAACAACTCCCAAACAATGGCTTAAGCCCCTCTTACCATCCCACTCCATTACTAACCACCCCACCCTATCCTCCCAAACATAACCTTATAGTGTCTTCATTAGGAGGAGTCCATCTGATCCATCTAACTTCTTTCACAGGAACCGAGTCATGCAGCTTGAAAACCAGAGAAGAGTTTGAAATTAAAGCCTTAATTTTCCAAATAACCTCATGAATACTATTCTTCTTTCTCTCCAGTACTTCCTCGTTATGCGATCTCTAGAGCCACCATAACGTGCAAGCAAAGGAGACCAAAGGGGACCCTATGTTGCGAGTTAGACACTCTAGATCGCAAATTGGACTTTACACAAGTCTTCAAGTCTTGTAGACACGTTGTTTGCAATCATACATCAAAGCAAATGTCAAAACAACATTTTTATTTTGCATTTCTGTTTGGGATTGTGTGGTACTATCTACTGATAAAATAAAATGAAAATGAAAATAATGCAAGTAATTGTCCAAAAGGTCCGTGTGACACCCTGCTACCCCGCATGTTATTAAGCAATATAAAGATAGAGAAATAAAACAAAACATGCATTTACTGGACAAAATAAAACATTTGTCCATGAGTAGAAAGGTCCCACATGAACGAGTTCTCAAAACGAGGGAAATAAAACAAGTTTAAAACGAATAAACCAAAAGTTAAACAACATAACCCATCCCGATGTCGCAACATAGCTGGTATAACCATTTCGGAAAACAGTCCACGGAATACAACTGAACTAACTAAAATATAAGGAAAAGTCCTAACTATGAGTGGTGGCTCCTCAGAGTAACTCCTCTCCTGACTGCTTGCCATCTTCTGCAAGGTGCCAATCAGGCCAAACAAACAAACAACAAACGAGGAGTAAGAATCATGTAAACATATTCAGCAAGGAGGTAGGTAGTAAAGTAAACAAACAAGCATAGCAACAACTAGCATACCATAGCATACAAACATTCCAGCATCCATCATCAACATGATAACAAGTATGCTATGCGGTGCAATATAACACTACTCCGGTACTCCAACAATATATGTGGATCCAACTAACTCAGGATGAACGACTTCAGAGTTAAATATCCATATTGAGAATCTACTCAACACCGAAGAATCTACTCCTCGGATAGCCAACGCATCAAACCAACGAATGCTTCGTCACGGGGGCACACGGTCACCAAACCTTGGGTAACCTACTTTGGATGACCGGATCGCTGTACTCTCGGGCGACCTCCCCTATGTTGAACATCCCCCAACAACAAGAACGCCAATGCGATGCATAAGCATTACAACAAAGCTAGCTTCCCAAACCTCGGTTAAACAAGACAGAAACCATTAGTTTCCAATTCAAGACCATGAAAAGGAAACTAGAAGGGAAAGAAACATTTCCTATACACTTGACACTGATAGCAAAGGTCTCCCCAAAGGTCTCCAATAGTCAGAAACCGACTGAGTTAGTGGGAAGAGGGAAAGAAACTGTTCTGGCCGCAATAGGGTGGCTACTGCTACCAGAAAATAGGGTTAACTCGTAACCCTCGGGGTCTGTGCCAATTATATAAAGACTGCACCTGAGCACGGTCGTGCTCAACTTAGCGTCACCGAGACGCGGTCAGCACATTGATCACAGGTGTGCTCACTATTCAGCATGGGCGTGCTCAACTTAAACTTGGCAACACACGCCTGGTTTTAAGCACGGGCGTGCTCATGTACCAGAAATGGACTTTTAAGCCAAAAATCCCACCAAGCCCTTAGCCAACAATTCTAGCTTAACAAAACAAGCTTAAGGAAACCACTTACGAAAAATAGGGTGTTACAATTCCACCCCCTTATAAAAATTCTGCCCTCAAAATTTCTACGTACCTCAAGCGAAAAGGTGTGGGTACGCTTCCATCATCTTGCTTTCCAGATCCTAGGTATCACTTTCCTTAGTTGCCCCACTCCAAACCACTTTGACCAAATGAATCTCCTCGCCTCTTAGCTGCTTCACCCTCCTATCCTCGACTCGAAGGGGTAACACCTCCAACTTCAAGTTCTCTTTCAAATGTATAGCGTCGAGAACTATCACGTGAATAGGGGTCATGGATATACTTTATGAGTTGAGACACATGAAAAACATTATGGAGGTTTGACAAGAACGGTGGCAAAGCTATTTGGTAGGCGACTTCGCCGACTCTTTTAAGGATCTGGTAAGGACCAATGAACCTCGGAGTAAGTTTCCTCACCTTCATCACTCTACCAACACAAGTCGTTGGAGTAACTCTCAATAATACATGATCGCCTTCCTGGAATTCGATCACCTTCCTCCTTTTATCATGATAGCCCTTTTGCCTACTCTGTGCAACTTTTATCTTTTCCTGAATCAACCTGATCTTTTACTTTTGTTTCTGGACTATCTCTAGCCCTAAAACCACCTGCTGTCACTAGGTTCACTCCAGCACAAAGGTGTCCTACATCTCCTCCCATCTGAGCCTCGTAAGGTGCCATCCCAATGCTGAAATGGAAACTGTTGTTATAGGTGAACTCTATCAGGGGCAAAAACTTGTCCCAACTACCAGACTGTTCTAACACACAAGCCCTCAACAAGTCTTCCAAGGATTGGATGGTCGGCTCTGACTACCCATTAGTCTGTGGGTGATAAGCTGAACCAAGCCTAAGCTTTGTCCCTAAAGCATTCTGTAAACTATCCCAGAACTTAGAGGTAAACCTCAGGTCTCTATCTGATACTATGCTAGAGGGTACACCATGAAGCCTAACTATCTCTTTGATGTATAGCTTGGCTAACTTCTCTAAAGGATACTTCATGTTCATCGGGATGAAATGAGCAGACTTAATCAATCTATCCACAACAACTCATATAGCCTCGAAACCAGCTGGGGTGCTAGGGAGTCCAGACACAAAATCCATGGAGATGTTATCCCATTTCCATTCTGGGATACTCAAAGGTTGCAACTTACCTGGTGGATTTTGGTGTTCTATCTCGGCCTTCTGACAAACCAGGCACGCATACACAAACTCAGCTACATCCTTTTTCATCCTAGGCTACCAAAACATCCTCTTAAGGTCTTGATACATCTTGGTGGCACCTGGGTGCACACTCAACCCACTCCTATGTCCTTCCTCAAAGATCAACTTCCTAAGCTCAGGAACATCAGGTATGCACACTCTATCCTTAAACCTCAAGACTCCATCACTTTCACCCTCGAAACTAAGGTCTCTTCCCCGAGCGAGAAATTCTCACTGGTCCAAGAGAAACTTGTCTAACTTCTGACCCTCTCTAATCTGATCCATCAAGCTATTGGTAACCTTCAAGGTACCAAGCCTAATACTCTTATGGGCAAACTCACAAGCTCGACTAAGGTCTCTGAAATCCTCAATTAGATCCATCTCCCTAATCATCAAAGCGGAGGCGTGCAAGGTTTTCCTACTCAAGGCACCAGCCACCATATTGTCCTTCCTTGGGTGATAGGTGAGATCGAAGTCATAATCCTTTAAGAACTCCATCCACCTATGCTGCCTCATACTCAACTCCTTTTGATCAAAGAGATACCTCAAACTCTTGTGATCACTAAAGACCTCAAACTTCGACCCGTAGAGGTAATGCCTCCAGATCTTTAAGGCAAAAACCACAGCTCCTAACTCAAGGTCATGGGTAGGGTAGTTCTTCTTATGGGGTTTCAACTGCCTAGAAGCATAAGCAACTACCTTACCATTCTGCATCAACACACCACCTAACCCTTGCATAGAAGCATCACAGTAAACTACAAAGGGTTCACTATGATCTGACAAAACTAACACTGGTGCTGATGTCAACCTATTCTTAAGGGTTTGGAAACTCTCTTCACACTTAGAGTCCCACACAAACAACTGTCCCTTCTTGGTGAGACGGGTTAAGGGTAAAGCTATCTTAGAGAAACCTTTTATGAACCGTCTATAGTACCCGGCTAACCCCAAGAAACTCCTAATCTCGGTTATAGACTTTGGCGCCTCCCACTGGAGCACCGTCTCTACTTTATCTGGGTCTACTGCTGTTCCACCTTAGAGATGACATATCCTAAGAAGCTCACTTCCTCAAACCAGAACTCACACTTGGACAACTTAGCATACAACTGCTTTTCCCTAAGGGTCTGCAAGAGAACCCTCAGGTGTTCCTTATGTTCCTCCATGCTCTTGGAGTACACTAAGATGCCATCTATAAACACCACCACAAACTTATCCAAGTAAGGGTGAAAGGTCATATTCATGTAGTCCATGAACACCGCCGGAGCATTGGTCACCCCGAAGGGCATAACCAAGTACTCGTAGTGACCATATCGCGTCCTGAACGCTGTCTTCGGGATGTCGTCAGGCTTAACCCCAATTTGATGGCACCCTGACCTCAAATCTATCTTTGAAAAGAGGCAAGCACCCATAAACTGATCCATGAGATCATCAATCCTAGGGAGAGGATACCGATTCTTTAGGGTCACCTTGTTGTGCTGCCGATAGTCGACACACAACCTCATACTACCATCCTTCTTCTTCAACGACAACACAAGTGCTCCCCACGGAGACACACTGGGCCTAAGGAACTGCTTCTTCATCAGGTCCTTCAACTGCTCCTTTAACTTAGCAAGCTCTAGAGGAGACATTCAATAGGGTGCTATGGAGATTGGCTCGGTGCCAGGCACTAAGTATATGGTGAACTCAACATCTCTCTCTAGGAGTAAGTTATAAACATCCCTCAGGAACACTGTAGGAAAATCTCACCAACTGGCACGCTGGCGACATCAGGAGGGCTGCTCTCTACTTTTAGAGAAGCTATCATCATATACACTTGGGCTTCATCTTTCATCGAAGCTTGAACTTGGCTGGCAGAGATAAGGTCCTAATTCTTAGACTCCGTTGGAGTTCCGAAAACCAAGCTTTTATCAAAGTAGTTCAGATGGATGTGGTTGGAAGATAACCAGTCCATGCCACGAATGATATCAAGATCTTCCACGGGTAAACATACAAGATCGACAACAAAAGTTTTACCATCAATGACAATATGACAGTTCTTGCATGCATAAGAGGTGGAAACAGGTTTATTTGTAGGTGTAGACACAAGCAAATCAAACTCAAGAAAGGTAACAGGCAATTTAAGACTCTTGACCCTATCATGAGATATGAATGAGTGAGTAGCACCCGAATCATACAATACAGTTAGTTGAGTTCCATCAATAAAACATGTACCTTGGATCAAGTCGTCAGACTCGGAGGCTTCAGCTCCACTAAGAGTAATGAATCTTCCAGTGGTCTTCAGTCTGTTTTGGCCTGGGACTTCTGATTCTTGCTAGCACTGGGAGGCTCGGATTTGGCTCCTTCACACTCGTGACCGATATGACCAGACTTGTCACACCTGAAGCAAATCACAGCTGGTTCCTTGCACTGAGATGAGTAGTGATCTGGCACACCGCACTTGCCACACTTCATAGCTCTAGGGGCATTAGAGAACCCGCCCCTAAACCTATCCTGCTGAAACTGCGGTTTCCTGCCACTCTGCTTGAAGTCCTTGCTGGTTGGAGCATACCGCTGGTTACCCTTGTCTCTCTGATCAGTCCTCTTGCCACTCTGACTATCCGATCCCTTAGAACTGGCAACTCTAAACTGACTGGAATCCTTATAAATTCTGCACTTGTTGACCATAATTGGGAAGATCCTAATCTCCTGGTAGCTGATGGCCTGCTTAATCTCAGGTCGGAGTCGAGCTTCAAACTTGACGCACTTAAAGCGATCATTTGTCTCATGCTGATAAGGAGTGTAGTACCTTGCCAGCTCCTCAAACTTGGCAGCATACTCGCCAACTGACAACGAACCCTGCCGCAAGGACAAGAATTCCATCTCTTTCTTATCCTTGATATCCACTGGAAAGTACTTCTCTAGAAACCTCTGCCTGAACACAACCCATGTAACCGCTATGTTCTCAGCCTGCATCCTCTGCCTGCAGTTATCCCGCCAATGCTCAGCCTCCTCAGTCAACATGAAGGTATCAAAGATGAACTTCTTCTGATCATTACATTCCATAGCTCTGAAGATCTTCTCAGTCTCCCTCAACCACAACAAAGCTCCTTCCGGATCATATGCTCCCTTGAATGACGGAGGGTTGTTCTTCTAGAACTTATCCAGTCCCTGAAACTCAGCTGGACCACTATTGTTGTTGTTATAGTTGACCCGAACGATAGCATTGGCAAGAAGTGCCAATTAATCCGTAATTTCCTGATCGTTGTGTCCTCAACCTGCCATGAGTTCCTGTACACGTCCAACACAACTTTTAGATACCGAAACTTAAGCAAGTAAAAGCGATAGACAATCCAACTTAAATCATCATTGTCTATTACAAGTATAGACAATTCAAACAATATCACAAAACATACTCACAACAAACTCATACCACATCCTGATAGGACATACCTGCTCTGATACCACTAAATGTGACACCCTGCTACCCCACACATTATAAATCAATCTAAAGATAAAGATATAAAACAAAACATGCATTTACTAAATAAAATAAAACATTTGTCCATGAGTAGAAAGGTCCCACATGAACGAGTTCTCAAAACACGAAAAATAAAACAAGTTTAAAACAAATAAACCAAAAGATAAACAATATAACCCATCCCGATGTCACAACAGAGCCGGTATAGCCGTTCCGGAAAACAATCCACGGAATACAACTAAACTAACTAAAACATAAGGAAAAGTCCTAACTATGAGTGGTGGCTCCTCAGAGTCACTCCTCTCTTGACTGCTTTCCATCCTCTGCATGGTGCCAATCAGGCCAAACAAATGAACGGGGAGTAAGAATCGTGTAAATATATTCAGCAAGGAGGTAGGGAGTAAAGTAAACAAACAAGCATAGCAACAACTAGCATACAATATCATAAAAACATTCCAACATCCATCATCAACATGATAACAAGTATGCTATGTGGTGCAATGCAACACTACTCCGATACTCCAACAATGTATGTAGATCCAACTAACTCAGGATGAACGACTTCGGAGTTAAATATCCACATTGAGAATCTACTCAATGCCGAAGAATCTACTCCTCGGATAGCCAACGCATCAAACCAACGAATGCCTCGTCACGGGGGCTCACGGTCACCAAACCTAGGGTAACCTACCGTGGATGGTAGAATCGCCGTACTCTCGGGTGACCTCCCCTATGTCGAACACCCGCCAACAATAATAACTCCAATGAGATGCATGAGCATAACAACCAAGAAACTGGCAAACGCCACCCGTTCACTCCAACAGAATCAACCGAAGACATCAGCGGAATCGACCGCAGAGGAATCTACGGCAAAACCTTTAACCAGCGGGATCTACCGCAACATCTTTTAACCAGCGGAATCTACTGTAACATCCTTAACCCAACCGGGTCGAGGCTCCCTGGCCAATAAGCACCAAGGTTATCAACTAACAACGTGTGGTAACCCAACGGATACCGGCTTGACTAACTAAACATCTCACCAACTCAATTTCTTGATCATCATTGTTAGTCATTAACCGAGTTATCTAATCCATCACATTAATTGATTGTGTTATCTTATCATCATTGGGGAATTGGGGTCATAAACCCCTTATAAACCTTTAATCTCATCTCTGGTCTGGAGGGGAGCACGAGCGTGCTGATCCCCTGCACGGCCGTGCAGGCCACATAAGTGAAGCACGGTCGTGCTTCCTATTAGGCCCGGTCGGGATCATCAACACGGTTGTTCTCTTTGTCCTGCACGGTCGTGCTTATTGTGCGGCCATTTTCTAGAATTCAAACTAGGAGCACGGGCGTGCTCCCTATTCAACACGGCCATGCTCAATGCACGACTGTACTATTCTGGGCAGAACCTGGGTTCGAAACCTTTACCAATTTTTTTGGGTTAATTAGTCCTTTAAAGTTAACACGTTTTTAATCCTAATTAACCAGTTAATGTTTTAAACATTTTAACCATCAACTCAACATTCATAGCATCAACTATACAAACAACATAACATCAACAACCAATAACATTGAAATAACAACGATTGACAAAGTAACATCATGCTCCTATTCAACATAAATTAACCATCAATAACACTGAGCATATAACATATTATCATAGACCAACCAAAATATACATCATCAATGTAGATATTAAATCATACAATAAACATACATCAACGGGGTTATGGGAACCCCTGTACTTTACTCTAACCCCAAGCCTATGAGTACACTACCTTTATCCCCATACCTGGATTGAAGGTCGCTCCAACATAAGCTCCTAACAACGAAACGGTCGCGGTTCCCAACGTAATACAGCTAGCTTCCCAAACCTTGGTTAAACAAGACATAAACCATCATTTTCCAATTCAAGACCATGAAAAGGAATCTATTAGGGAAAGAAATATTACCTATACACTTGACACTGATAGCAAAGGTCTCCCCAAAGGTCTCCAATAGGTAGAAACTGATTGAGTTAGTGGGAAGAGGGACAAAAACTGTTCTGGCTGCAATAGGGTGTCTGCTGCTACCAGAAAATAGGGTTAACTCGTAACCCTCAGGTTCTGTACCAACTATGTAAAGGCTGCACCTGAGAACGGTCGTGCTCCCCACTGAGCACGGTCGTGCTCAACTTAGCGTCAACGAGACGTGGTCAGCACATTGAGCACAGGCGTGCTCAACTTAAACTTGGCAACGCGCGCCTGGTTTTAAGCATGGGCGTGCTGGATAATGAGCACTGGTGTGCTCATGTACCACAAAGGGACTTTTAAGCCAAAAATACCACTAAGCCCTTAGCCAACAATTCTAACTTAAGAAAACAAGATTAAGGAAATCACTTACGAAAATAGGATGTTACAGTCCCAACTCTCACACGGATGAGGTGATGCCATCAGGAATGCTGAGTCACTACTAATCCCAACCATATTCCCTTCTAGAAGCTACTTTTCCCTCCATCTCCAACAAACCTCAACGGATTGCAGATTTGTGAAGATTGTGCAGGCTGAGAATGATCCAATAAAACAATCCCTATAGTAGCTATTGTACACCTTTCCTTTTTATATAAATAGAGCAGTAGCTCATACACTCGTAATTCAATGATTGAGTAATAGAAACTCTCATATATTCTATTTATGGTTTCTTTCTCTTTACTTTATTATGTCCATTTTCTCCTCTTCTTTTAATCTTAAGATGGTATCGGAGAGTCATTAGCTCTCGCTTTGCACGACACTCGATGGTTCGAGGTGGGGGTTCCAAATAACAACAACAACAATGGAGGTGGTGGAGATACAAATCCATCACAGGATCCTTCCAGTCCTTACTATGTTCACCCAGGAGATAAACCTTCATTTGTGGTGGTCACTACTGTGTTGAGCGGCTCAAACTACCATGCTTGGGCTCGTTCCATGAGACGTGCTTGAGGTGATAAGAACAAGTTTGAATTTATTGATGGGAGTATACCCATTCCTGACAGTTTTGACCCAAGCTACAAGGCTTGGAGCCGTTGTAACATGATCATTCACTCTTGGATATTGATCTCTATGGTAGAATCCATTGGACAATGCATCGTGTTCCTGGAAAATGCCATTGATGTGTGGAATGATCTGAAGGAAAGGTTCTCACAAGGAGATCTCATTTGGACTTCTGAGCTTCAACAAGAAATTTATGGACTCAGACAAGGTGCCCTTTCGGTTACTAAATTTTATTATGAGTTGACGATTCTTTGGGAAGAATTGGAAACCTACATGCCTATCCCTTACTGTTCCTACCCAGTAAGATGCACCTGTGCTGCAATGAGAAATGCTAGGTATTTTCACACTCTTAACTATGCTATAAGGTTCTTAAATTCTGTTAATGGATCCTCTACCTAGCATGAATCGAATTTTTTGCTATGGTGATACAACATGAAAGGCAAGGAAATTTTAGTGGCAGTGATGATTCAAGAGTACTCATAAATGCTATTGATTATAAGAAGTCACGGGGAAGAGGAAAGGGATTTGGACAAAGTTCTGGATCCAGGAGAGTGTGTACATACTGTGGGAGCACAGGGCGCACAGTTGACACCAGTTATAGAAAACATGGTTTTCCTCCCCATATGCAGAAAAGCAATGCTTCAATGGCAAATAATGTTGCAAATGAAAATGCTTATATGAGAGAGGACCATTCAACTAGTGGAGATGTGCACATTTCTCCTCCTACCTTCACTCATGAGCAATATGAGAAGCTGATAAGTCTAATTCAGGGATCTGGCATCAACCAACAATCTACCACTATGGCCAATCAGGTTATTTCATCAACTCAATTTGGTCATTCACCAACTGAGAAACCCAAATCAGGTAGTATGTTCACCTCCTCTTCTTTTAATAGCTTTACAATTGGATCTTGGATCATAGACTCTGGAGCTAGTGATCACATATGTGCATCTTTAAAATGTTTTGAGACCTTTCATGACATAAAACCAATTATCATAAAACTTCCTAATATATATCACTAATGTATAATATGTTCCCAATTTTTCTTTAAATCTGATTTCAGAATCAAAATTGTGCAATAATCTGAAATGCACTGTCTCTTTTACTGATTCAATATGCCTTATTCAGGACTAGAAGTCATAGAGGACGATTGGTTCTGCTGAGAAGTTTGAGGGGCTATACCAGTTAGTCATTGATGCTAAACATGTCCATTATTCTGGTGCTCAATCAGCGGAAGTGCAGATCTTGCCAGAAGATGCCTTATGGCATTTTAGACTAGGACACCTATCCACCTCTAGGATGTCTATTTTGAATTCTGTTTTTCCCTTTGTTATTGTTGATCCAAAAGCTGTTTGTGATGTTTGCCATTATGCCAAACACAAAAGACTTCCTTATAATTTGAGTATGAATAAAGCTGATGCACCTTATGAATTTATTCACTTAGACATTTGGGGACCTTTGGCCATTCAATCTGTGCATGGACACACTTATTTTCTTACTGTAATAGACGACTTCAGTAGGTTCACTTAGGTAACCTTACTGAAATCCAAAAGGGAAGTGAGACAGCATGTCCAAAACTTTATAAAGCTAATTGAGAATCAATATAATGCAAAAGTTAAGACTGTGAGGAGTAACAATGGGCCCGAATTTATAATGCCTCAATACTATGCCTTAAAGGAATTGTGCACCAAACAAGTTGTGTAGAATCTCCCCAACAAAATGGGAGAGTTGAGAGAAAACACCAACATATTCTTAATATGGGAAGGGCCCTTTTGTTTCAATCAAAATTACCTAAACAATTTTGGTCTTATGCCATACTTCATGCAACTTACATTATTAACAAGATCCCTAGTCCACTTCTTCAAAACAAGTCACCATACTTTCTTTTACATGGTAAAACTCCTAACTTACATGAATTAAATATTTTTGTCTCTCTATGTTATGCCTCCACTCTCAATTCTCACAGAACCAAACTCACACCTATAGCTAGGAAATGTTTGTTCCTTGGCTAAAAAATTGGTACAAAGGGAAGTGTCCTCATGGATCTCAACTATAGAGAAATTTTTATCTCTAGGAATGTCACTAATCATGAGCAGATTCTGCCCTATAAGGCCTGCACACCTCTTTCCACTTGGAGTTACAATTCCACACCTTCCCACCTTTCTCATAACAGCATACCAACCATAATCCCTCAGCGCATAGAGCCAACGAGACACAATCCCTCCGCCTGCGAGAACCCACAGATACACAAACAGTACACTGCATCCACCGAGCACATTCCTCTTCGTCCACCCCGATGCACCAAATGTGACAAACAACAACTGTATCACCAAGGAGGTCCACAAGCAAAGGTAGAGACCACAACATCTTGATGACTATGTGTGTAGCCTCTCAACTGACACAGCAGAAGCAATTGCCTCAATTATCACTTATCATATTTCCTCTTTTCATTCCTTTTCCAAACTATCACCTACACATCATGCTTTTTCATTGTCTATATCACACACTTTTGAACCAAACACATATCAGCGAGGCTAGTAAGTATGATTCTTTGGAGAAATGCCATGAGACTTGAATTAGATGCTCTTGAGAGGAATGGTAGATGGATCCTTGTTGACTTACCTGCTAGGGTGAAGCCAATTGGAAAAAAAATGGGTTTACAAAGTGAAGCATAGAGCTGATGGGACTATAGAGAGGCATAAGGCAAGATTGGTTGCCAAGGGATACAATCAAATAGATGACTTGGAATTTTTTGATACTTTTTCACCAGTAGCCAAGCTCACCACAGTGAGAACCCTACTGGCTCTTGCATCCATTCATAATTGGCATTTGCTCCAATTGGATGTCAACAATGACTTTTTGAATGGTGACCTACATAAAGATGTATACATGGTAATTCCTCAAGGGATTCAGTGTTCCAAACCCAACCAAGTCTGCAAGTTGCTCAAGTCTTTATATGGACTTAAACAGGCTAGCCGAAAGTGGTATGAGAAGTTGACAGCTTTGTTGATTGATCAAGGATACCATCAATCGAATGCAGACCATTCCTTATTCACATACAACAATGGAAACATCGTCACTGCACTCTTGGTTTATGTAGATGATGTTATCCTAGATGGAAACTTCATGGATGAATTCACTCGGATCAAAAGCATTTTGGATTCACAATTTAAAATCAAGGATCTAGGCATTTTCAAGTTTTTCCTAGGCTTGGAGGTTGCTCACTCCAGAGTGGGAATTTCTATTTGCCAAAGAAAGTATTGCTTAGATCTCCTACATGAGTCCGGATTACTTGGATCAAAGCCAGCAAAGACGCTTCTTGACCTTTATATCAAATTGCATCAGGATAATGGGAAACTTTATGAGGATGTTGCTTCCTATAGAAGGTTAATTGGAAAATTGCTGTACTTGAACACTACAAGGCCTGACATCACCTTTGCAACTCAACAACTTAACCAATTCTTAAGCAAACCTACTATGACACATTACCATGCTGCTTGTAGGATTGTTATATACCTCAAAAACAATCATGGCCGAGGCTTATTATTTCGTAGGAAATCATAAATTCAACTCTTTGGATTTTCTTATGCAGATTGGGTTGGTTGCATTTACTGTAGAAGATCCATTTCAGGGTATTGTTTCTTCCTAGGTTCTTCCTTGATTTCATGGAGGGCTAAAAAGCTGCAAACAGTGTCTAGATCTTCTTATCAGGCCGAATATAGAGCTTTATCTATTACCACGTGTGAGTTGCAATGGCTGCTGTAACTTCTTCAAGACTTGCACATAAACTATTCTAGAGCACCAGTGTTGTACTGTGATAACCAAAGTGGCATACATATAGCTGCCAACCCGGTTTTCCATGAGAGGATAAACCACTTAGAGATAGATTGCCACTTTGTTAGAAACAAGGTTCATGATGGTGTTCTTCATTTGTTGCCTATTCCTTCCAAGGAACAGTTGGTTGACTTCTTCACAAAAGCATCGCCTCCTCCATCCTTTCTTCCATTTATCTCCAAGCCGAGCATGATTTACATATACCATGCTCCAGCTTGTTGGGGGGGGGGGGGGGGGGGGTTATAAAATATAATGAAAATGAAAATAATGCAAGTAATTGTCCAAAAGGTCCCAACTCTCACACGGATGAGGTGATGCCATCAGGAATGCTGAGTCACTACTAATCCCAACCATATTCCCTTCTAGAAGTTGCTTTTCCCTCCAGCTCTAACAAACCTCAACGGATTGCAGATTTGTGAAGATTGTGCAGGCTGAGAATGATTCAATAGAACAGTGCCTAGAGTAGCTATTGTACACCTTTCCTTTTTATATAAATAGAGCAGTAGCTCATACACTGTAATTCAATGATTGAGTAATAGAAACTCTCATATATTCTATTTCTAGTTTCTTTCTCTTTACTATTATGTCCATTTTCTCTTCTTCTTTGAATCTTAAGATCTAAGTCATTAGCAGAAGCTAGAAGCAGGTCGTAGTGTCGCCTCTCAATGGCATCCAAAAACTACCGTACGATTTATTCTATGGACGGAGAACCCACATTTGCAATCTTCACATTTAGCTTTCCTTTTAGGCTTGTTTGCAAGTTTGAAAGGAAAGAAAAGGAAATAGAGAGAATCAAAGGGGAAAGAAGGGAGAGGGAAGGAAGGAGAAAATGAGTATTATATCTCTCCTTGTTTGAGAGAGTATATTTTATGAGAGGAAGGAAATAAAGGGTTTATGACATGATTTTACAAATTTACCCTTATTTAAAACAAAAATAACAAAAATAATATTATTTAAAAAGTGTAAATTTTAAAAATGAATGAGGATAAATTAGTAATTTAAATTACTTTTCCTCCAAAATACCCCAAAGTGGGTTAAGGAGGAGAATTGAGGATTTATTCTAATCCCCAGAGCATTTCTCTCTTGTTAATATAACTCACAAACAAGGAAGAATCTCTAATGAACCTATTTTTTCCTTCCTTTCCCCTCCAAAAAAGAAACTCACAAACAAAGCCTTAAGGATTTATTTATAACCCAATCATAATTTTTACCCTCTATTTTTTTATTAACATTACTTTTACATAATTGTTAGACTAATATAAAAAATAAACATTTTAATAAATTCTCTTTATTTTTTCTGTAAATGATTTATGCCTTTATGGACGTAAAATACATTGGATAGATTGATAAAACAAATCTTTTTTTGACCCTATGGCTTGAAATATTTATTGTTGTAGAAAGTGTAATTGTTAGTAGTTAATGTAATATAGTTGTTAGTATTGTATCAGTTAGTATGCATAACAGAAAGTTGTTGCTTATGTTATGCATATCAGTTGAGTCTTTTTATCAAACGGTTGGGGACATAGTAGTATAAATAGCTAGCAGTTGTGTAAAGTGTAATCTATGTGACTCCTTCATCAATATACAAAATACATGGATGTCATTCAACTATTAGAAACTGCAGAGCATTATTTTACATGGTATCAGAGCAAGAGACCTGGAGTTAGTTTCCGTCCAAACTCTGATCAAAACATCATGGCATCGGTGGATGAAGAAAACGAGATTCCAAAAAAAGTGGATTCCCCATCTTCACCGAGAAAGAAGAATGATGAACCAATTTCAGCAAACAAGAAAAGAAACACAGGTAATGAAATATGCATTGATATAATGTCTCCATACTACATTCATCCCTCTGACCACCAGGGACAAGTTTTCGTTAGTGAGCTTCTCCATGATGGAAATTATGGGGAATGGGTCACTGACAAGAGCAATGCATTGTACGCCTAAAATGGATTTGTTGAAGGATCAATCCCTAAGCCACAAATTGATTCTCCATATCCTGTTTATTGGATGCGGTGCAATATCATGGTCAAAGGGTGGCTCAATAGTGGTATTGATAAAGAAGTCAGGTGCAGTGTGAGATATGCCAGCATAGCCCGAGACATCTGGGTTGAGATTGAAGAATGATTCACCAAGGAAAGTGCTCCAATAAAGTATGAATTGGGCCGGGCCATATCACTCCTAAGCAAGAAAAATTGTAAGTACCTTCATACTACACAAAGTTGAAGGGTTTGTGGGATGAAGCATGTTCTATTGCTCCTTAGCCAAAATGCACATGTGTGGCATGTAAATGTGATTTACAGAAGCGCCTTGTCCAAATGAGGGAAAGGGAGCAATTATACGATTTCTTGATGGGGTAGATGATATTTTTGCCACTGTTAAGACTCAAATCTTGAGCATGACATCAACTTTCTCTTTGGGGCATGCTTACCACCTTGTAGCAGAAGATGAACGGCAGAAATTGATATTTTCTTTACACAAATCTGCTACTGAAACAACATCCTTTCAAGCCACTAATACTCGAAACAAGAAGGGTGAAGATCGAAAGGGAAACAAGAAGGAGAGACCTAGATGTGACCACTATCAGAAAATAGGGCATGTGCAAGAGGAATGTTGGGAAATTGTAGGCTACCCTGATTGGAAGAAACCAGCTCATGACAGTAAACCAGGTACATGGAATGGCAAGAAAGGTGGTTGTTAGGTATCTCAAGTTCATACAGAAGATAGCCTAGTTCCAGGTCTATCAATGGTGCAGTATGAGAGACTCATTTAGCAATTAAAATTAGATGCATAACTTGTGAATCCTTAGTCCAAACCGGTAGTAAATATGGTAGGTAACTCTATGTTCAAGGGGCGTTGGGTCATTGACTCAGGAGCCACAGAGCATATCACTTGCAATGAAAACTTACTTAGAGAAAGATTTACTTCTAATCTACATCTTGTTAGAATTCCTAATGGTACAAATGTAACAGTAAAAGGTTCAGGAAATGCTATCCTTAATAATGGAATGGAATTGAATAATATCCTGCATATACCAGATTTTCAATGTAATCTTATTTCTATCAGTAGACTAACAAGAGACTACAATTGTGAAATTATCTTTGTTGCTGATTTTTGTGTGATACAGGACTTACATCCGAGGAACCTGATTGGATTGGGTAAGCACCAAGATGGCTTGTACATTCTTGAGCCAACTTAAGACAGAAGGATAGCCTTGAAAGTGGGTAAGACAAATGAAGCTACTTTGTGGCATTCACATCTAAGACACAAATCTGAAGACAAAATGAAAACTATAGGTTTTGATGTAGTTAAAAATCAGGATAGATTGCCTTGTGACTCTTGTATTAGGGCAAGACAAACAAGATTTCCTTTTCCCATAAGTACAATAAAAACTAGTTCTTTCTTTGATCTAATTCACTATGACATATGGGGTTGTTATAACACCCCATCAACCTCTAGAGCTCATTATTTCCTTTCTATTGTTGATGACTCTAGTAGGAGTGTTTGGGTATACCTTATGAAACATAAATCTGAAGTTGAGCGTTGTTTTCCCATGTTCATTTGTATGGTTGAAATACAATTTGGAAAATGGATTAAACATGTTAGAACATACAATGGTATGGAATTCACATCAAAATATATGCAGAATTTCTATGAAAGTAAAGGAATAGTGATGGAACTATCATGTACTTGCACACCTCAACAAAATGGGGTGGTAGAACGTAAGCATAGACATATTCTTGAAGTAGCTAGGGCTTTAAGATTTCACTCAGGATTGCCAATTAAGTTTTGGGGGTGTGCATATCATTAATAGGTTACCATAAAAATTATTAATAATCAAACTCCCTATGAGATTATGTTTGGTAAGAAACCTAACTATAATCATTTAAGTGTTTTCGGGTGTCTTGTTTATGTTCTTAAAAGAAGAAAAGAAGGAAAATTTGATGAAACGGTGAGAGCTTGCACCTTCTTAGGGTATCCGTTAGTACAAAATTAAAGGGGTACAAGGTGTATGATTTATTGACTAAAGACATATATGTATCCCGAGATTTTGTGTTTTTTGAAAATGAGTTTCCATTCAAAGGAAGTGGAGACAAGCAGTACATTGAACAAAGAAAGATGTCTGAGCTAACATACATGGATGACACCATTGAAGCAACAAATAACACAAAGCCTAAGGATCACCAAGATAGTGAAGCAGAGCACCCTAAACAGCATCAAGAGAACACATCCGAATCAGAAAATATTGCAAAAGAAACTGTACAAGATCAGGTCATTGGAGAAGAAAGGTGTGAGGTTAGATCAAGGCAGCTTCCAAAACATTTTCAAGACTATGAAGTTGACTTGCCTCTCTCCATTACACTTTCTCTGTCCAATCCTTCTTCAAGCAAAATTGTGGCACACCCCTTATCAAAGTATATATCTTATAAAACTTTTTCTAAATCACGTCTTGCTTTCTTGACGGCCATCTCTACTCAAGATGCGCCAAAGAACTTTACGTAGGCAGTTAAACATGAACATTGGAGGGAAGCTATGAGAAAGGAGATAGCAGCCCTTGAAAGCAATGATACTTGGACTCTCACTCATCTACCACTAGGAAAGAACATTGTAGATTCAAAGTGGATCTACAAAGTTAAGTTCAAATCAAATGGTGACGTGGAGCGCTACAAGGCTCGACTTGTTGCAAGAGGATTCACACAAATTGAAGTTGAAGATTTTCAAGAAACCTTCGCCCCGATAGCAAAACTTGTGACCATCAGATGCCTCCTACCCATAGCAGCATCAACAAGATGGTTGATACATCAATTTGATGTCAAAAACGTCTTTTTATACCGAGATTTGAATGAAGAAATTTATATGAAAATCCGTCAAGGCTTTGCAAAGAAGGGAGACACTCGTGTTTGCAAGTTGAAGAAGTCTTTGCATGGCTTACGTGTAGCATACAGAAATTGGTACTACAAGTTCACTAGTGCACTCACAAAGATTGGTTTTGAACAGTCCCGAGCAGATCATTCTTTGTTCATTTACAAAAGTGGAAAAGTATTTCTCACTGCCTTGACATATGTGGATGATGCATGTGTCGTTAGTTGGGAACAATACAAAGGCAATACAGTGTGTAACACCCAGTTTTTCATGTAAGAGCTATAAGTGGGTGGTTATCTCCAAGGTCAGTAGCTATCCATGCTAGGATGACTACTCAAGTTCAAGGTCTTACAAGGCAAATGGAGGCAATGCAAGCAAACTATGGTATACAACTTGCCAAACCTTCAACACAATGATGATTCAAGTGGTTATGATAGTGAAAGAGGAACACCTAGAGGAGGAGGACATAGAGGAGGAGGGCGTAGAAGAAGGAGGTAAGATAAAGGACTTGAAGGGGTCAAGATCAAAGTTCCTTCCATTATTGGGAAGAATGATCTCGATGCGTATTTGGAATGTGAAATGAAGATAGAACAAGTCTTTGATTGTAACTCTTACAATGAAAGAAAGAAGGTGAAAATAGTCGCCCTTGAGTTCAAAGAATATGCCCTTGTGTGGTGGGACCAATTACAAAAAGACAGAAGGAGATATGGAGAGGATCCTATTGATACTTGGGAAGAGATAAAATTTGTCATAAGGAAGATTTGTCCCAAATCACTACCATATGGACTTACGCAACAAATTACAAAGGTTGGCACAAGGCTCTAAAAGTGTTGATGAATATTTCAAGGAGATGGAATTGGCCTTACTTAGGTCAAACTGTAACACCCTGTTTTTCGTATGCTTCTTTATCAGTAAATACATGTTTTAATGTATTTATTTTTGATAAAATCCAGAGGATGATTTTATTTAGAATAAAATCATTTTATTGTGTTGTTTTACTGTATGAAGTCACAGTAAAATTTTCGGTCGAAAATTTAGGCAGTTAAAACCTGCGGGTTCTCACCCTTGCGGTACAAGTTTACTGAGCTAGAGACAAAATTTTAATTCGTGAACGAGACGGTTAGTGTTATTATGATGTTTTGTGTGGGTTTGGTAAATTTTTGAATTTTGTTGTCCGGGAATAAAATATAATATTTTATCCGGACGAAACCTTCAGAAAATACGATCGGATGTACAACCGGTTACGTATTTAAGAGTTAAAGGAACCCTAAAGGATGAGAGAAGGCTTGATGGGATGCCTAATTAAATGCTTATGACACACTTTAAATACTTATGACACACTTTAAAGTAATCATGATTACTTTTTCAAATTATAATCTATTTTATTCCAAAAACCCATTAAACCTTCCTTAAATGATCCAAACAATGCCTTAAACCAAAACTTCCCCTCCAAGCCTTTCTTCCTCTCCAAAACCATTCCCCCCTCCCTCTTACTCTATAAATACCACTCTTCATCTTCACTTCATCACTTTCCTTTCTTCTACTCCATTAAAACTCTTAAGCTAATTACATATATTTCTTAACTTCAAGCTTCCAAAGCTCTAGTTTTTCTTCTTCTTTTCACTAAGTGTTCTTCATCAAAGTTGTTCCTCTTGCTTAGGGTAATACTCTCATGTATTATTTTCTTTAAAAACTTCATCTTTTTCTAAAGTTTCTTCTTTATGTCATATATGAGCTTTTATCTTCAAAAATCTCTCAAAAATGGTAGAAAGCTCCTTTTGAGTTGAAACCAATTTCTATGGTCTTGTATTTACTTGTATTTTAACATACTAAAAGGTTGTGTAAAACAAAGTTTCCTAACCTCTTCTTTCTAATGAGGCCGAAACCATGCATATGGTTTAGATGGATCTTGTTTCAACTTTTACAAGTATGAGTTTGTATTTAAGATTTATTTTCCAAAATGATCATGGAACAAGGCTCCTTTATGTTAAAGGATGCTATGTCTAAGTGATTGGAAATTTTAAAGATTTGTTTCCCAAAATGATCATGGACCAAGGCTCCTTTATGTTAAAGGATGCTATGTCTAAGTGATTGGAAAGTTTAATGATTTTTACTCTACTTTTATGTCATTTATATTTATGCCATTTACTTTATGTCATTTACATTATGTCATTTACCTTTATGTCATTTATATTAATGTCATTTACTTTATGTCATTTACTTTTATGTCATTTATATTTATGCCATTTACTTTATGTCATTTACATTATGTCATTTACTTTTATGTCATTTATGTTTATGTCATTTATGATTCATTTACTTATGTCATTATGATTTAATTACTTATAGTCTTATGTTGTTCTTACTTTATGTGCTTATGAGCTTTGTTATTTAAAGTCCTATGTTGCTTTCAAGATGATCATAGACTTGAGCTCCATAAGTTATTGGATGCTAAAAGGTCTAAGAGATTGGAAGAATTTAAAGATTTCTATAATGAAAACCCAAGGATGGCCGAATCTTAAAGGTTATGGACCTAGGGTGTTTCGTTTTTCATTTTCCAAAGTGATCATGGTTTTGAGCTCCTTACAATTAATGGATGCTAAACCAAAGAGATTGGAAAGTTTAAATGTTCCTAGCCTATCTTATTGGTCAAGGCCGAATCTCCATCAAGTGTAACTTGGTGGGATTTTTGTTCAAACTTTGTTTAAAGTAATCATGTTTTAAACTCCTAGCACTTAAGGTTCATAAATCCCTAAGTTGCATGTGTTTTGGAAACTTCTAGCCCTAAGTTCTTGGTTGAGTTCTTGCATCCTAACCAACTTTGAAGAACGTTCGTGAAACTGTTTATTTTCTCGTATTCTCTTACCTTCTTGAGGTAAGAGGGGATTTCCTAAAGATATTCAATAACTGTATGCATGTGTGTATGTGTTTAACTGGATATTTATATGTTAATTGAGCTTACTTGGTTATCTAATGTACTTGAACTGTTATGCTATTATCTGATGTTGGACTGTACTTGTTCTAAATGTTATGATGCATATCTGTGATGAACTGCTTTCAACTGTGATATTAGCATTGAACTGATAATATATATACTGCTGTTGATTGAAAGTTTGCTAAGCCAGACTTGTGTCTGTGCTCAACTGTTATAAGGATTAAAAACCTTAATAAGCTTTGAAGATGAAGGGATTGGTGTTCTTTTCCAAAAGCTCATTAACTTAAAGTACTTGTTTTAAATGTTGAAATGGTTTTGGTGAACTATTGTTATACAAGAGAAAAATCCTTTTCGAACTATGTGTCTTCAAGTGAAAACTTTCAAGATTATTTGGCAATATCCTATTGGGGGAAAATATTTCAAGGATAAAAGTATTTCAAAGATGCTTTATAAAAGATTTTCAAAGAAAAGGGTTTTCCTAAATATTTTGGAAACTTTCCGATAGCTTGGATAGGTTATCGAGGATTCGGTTTTGGATTTGATTTTCACTGAACGAAAAATAAGTACTTAAGAAAGAGAATCTAGTACGCGAGACGTCGCCTCTAGTATTCAGTTATATGCACGTGATCTTGGATCAGTGTTAATTCGGGACCATGAGTCCTATTCATGATGTTCTGGACTGAGAGTCCAATTCTCGAAATCGAGGATAGTGCGTTCTGATTTCGTTGTTGTGGACTGTGTGTCCTAATCATGTTGTTGCGGACTGTGTGTCCTAATCACGTTGTTGTGGACTGTGTGTCCTAACCACGTTGTGATGAACGTTGTTAAAAGTGAATATTGTTTTCTATGACCACAATCCTAGGACTGGTGCATCGGTCTCGGGCGTTGTGATTGAGCATTCGGACTGTGTGTCCTATGTTCCTAAGTTTTCAAGTGATGGGGAAATGATGATTAAGTCGTTAACTTTGAGCTGCGACAGTGAAAAAGAATGAACACAAAGAAAAACTTTTAAATAAAATATTTTCTCATGTGCATTTCCCCAAGCAGACGTGCTTTTTATATATATCAGATACAAGGTGGTATCTGGGAGTCTGTCCATGTAAACCGAGTTCAGAGGCACATGTGACGTTGCTCCTCCTGAGACCTTAAATGCATGAGGGTATGGAGGCAATTGCCCGGTGGGCTAGAGATTGACCAACTCTAATTCTTATCCAGTGGAAAACGGTGTTGATATCTCATCAGATTAAGTGTGAGCCTGATATTGAAGTGCCATGCATATTTTCAAAGATTGACTGTGCGGGTTTGAGACCCTTTGATATAACACTATTATATTGTGTATATTCATGATTTAACTGCTTATATGATTATGTGATGTATGTATCATGTTTATGGTTGTTGTGGGATATATCTTATGATGGTATCTCACTCTTACAATTATATCAGGTCTCTCGGGTTTTGCTATAGTACCTTGGTACTCTAGTACCGATGTTGCAGAGGAGTCTTTCTAAGTCACTTGAAGACCTAGTGTTAGAGGTTGGGAAAATATTCCGATTGGGGGTCTCTCTAATGAATATTTAATAGAATGACCAGCTTAGGAGTATGAGTTGGGTTGTATATCTAAAGGGGTCTGTGAATGTAGTGTTATATACATCCATCTGAAGTTTAAACTTTCTCTTTCGAAAATGGAAACTTATAGAAATGTTGTATGTCATGGTAACTTCGTTACGAACTTGACTTTACATTTTAAATGTACATATGATGGATTTCAGAGTTATCCTTATAGAAGAAAATTTTATACCCCAGTTTTCTGACTTAAGAGAAAACAAATTTTCCGAAAGCAACCAACAAATTATCTTTTAATTTACTTCCGCATGTGTTACGTAGTAATGCCCTAAGGGGGGGTGTTACACAAACTATCAAGAAGATAGGGAGGCTACCATGGCACGATTCTTACATGGCTTGAACCAAGACAATCAAGACATAGTGGAGTTACAACATTATCTGGAGCTTGAAGATTTGGTCCAACAAGTAATCAAGGTGGACAACAAATTAAGAGAAGGAAGTCTAGATTTAATTCTTCTTCTAAATATTCATCCTCAAGTTGGAAGGAAGATTCAAAGAAAGAGAGTGCACCATTCACTAAGGAGGCCGTGAGCACCTCTCAAGGGAAGAAACCAATGGAAATAACTTCTAGGAGTGGTGATGTGAAGTGTTTCAAATGCCTAGGTCATGGACATTGCATCCCAATGCCCAACCAAGAGGACAATGGTGGCAAGGAATGGTGAAGTGGTCTCACAATCCGAAGCTTCAAGTGAGGAGGAGAGTGAAAAATGAGAATAAATTCCAAAGGGAGACTTATTGATGGTAAGAAGACTTTTGGGAAGCCAAACCAAAGAGCAAGATGATAGTCAAAGAGGAAGCATCTTCCGTACTAGGTGCCTAATCCAAGAGAAGGTTTTCTCTTTAATCATTGATGGTGGTAGTTATGTAAATGTTGTTAGTTCTAGATTGGTTTCAAAATTAAATCTTGTTACTAAGGCACATCCACAACCATATAGGCTTCAATGGTTAAGTGAGGTTGGAGAAATGGTGGTAAATAAGTAAGTCCTTTTTCAATTGGGAAATACCATGATAGTGTACTTTGTGATGTGGTGCCTATGGAGGCAAGCCATATGTTGCTAGGGAGGCCTTGGCAATTTGATAAGAAGTCCACTCATGATGGGTACACCAATAAGTTCTCTTTCTTGCATCAAAACCGAAAAGTTACTCTTGGTCCTTTGTCTCCAAAAGAAGTGAGAGAGGATCAAATTAAGATGAAAAAAAGAGAGCAAGAGAGAAAGAAAAAGAGAGTGAGAAAAAGAAAGAAAAGGAGTGTGAGAAAAGGATTGAAAAATAGAGTGAGAAAAAATTGAAAAAAACAGTGAGAAAACAATTGAAAAAAGGAGTGATCAAGAGAAAAATAATGAGGAAACTATTGTGAAAATTAGTGAAAAAAAAAGACAGTTGTTTGGCAACAAAAAGTGAAGAGAATGAGGCTTTGATTTCAAGGCAGCCCCAATTCATTTTTTATTGCAACAATTTTTATTTAATTCCTAATGCTTCTAATGATCTTTCTTTGTCTAGTGGTATCAAAGCTTAGGCTTTGGTTGAATTTTTTGAGTTTTGTTCTTCATCTTCTAGCTTCTACCTTTCTTCTTTTTTTACCCAAAAACAAAAAAAAAAAAACTTACACTTTGATTCTGTTTGAAGGGAATTTTCGTTTTTCTTGTGTTACTGCCCAAAACTTCAAGTTTGCAATTAGTACTTCTCTTCTCATCAAAGTTAAAAAAAAAAAAGTTGCCCAATTTTCAGAAGAGAAAAAAATTGTGGAGTAAGTGCATGAAATAGTGAGAAGAGAAGAGAAAAAAGTTCTACTTGGGCATTTTGTGTCTTGAAAACATTTCCCTTTTATCTTGCTTCATCATTCTCAAACATTTACTTTTCTAGCCTTTCCTTTTGTTTCCTTTGTTTTTGATAAGTTTTTATGAATTTTGTAACTTGAAATTTTGGATTTTTTTTGTGGATTGTTGTTGACTCCTCTAAGGCCTAAAAGAGAACAATTGAGTGGAAAAAGACAAGAGTGAAAAATTACATCTTGTGTGGAAAAAGCCAATTGAGTGAAATACATTTGAGTGCGCAAGTGAGGGAGTGTAGTTAGGAATTTTATAATTTCTTGTTATCTTTTAATATTGTTTGTTCAAGTGATGGCAGCCCATGAAGATAGTCCACCATTTTCTCCAAAGTACGCAACTCTTAATAATTGTGGCTGCCAAGAATTAATTTTGGTGGCTACATTAAGATGGGTTTTTAGTGTGTTAAGTGTCTTGAATTAGGCTAATAATGTGGGGGTTTTAATTTTTCCTAGGATTCCATGTGTGGGGAGCAAATTTCAATTGGGGGCTGAGTTAGAATAGGTCTTAAAGTGAGTCATTAGTGACATAATTAGGCCATTCAAGTGGAGGTTATGCTTTGTCTTTGGATGCCAAAAGTTTGGTGCCCACAACTATTTG
>CM061063.1:171227318-171254733 GCA_030762895.1 Sophora flavescens | reverse complement strand
CTCTTAGAAATTGTTTGGTCAATCTAGTTCTGAATGCCCTATGTAGGTTACCAGCTTCCTGAAGTACAAATTTTTTCCTAGATTCATCAACATTAAAAGACATCTGCAAAACAATATAAACAACGTGTCAAAGTAAGTATGTTTACATAGTTTACAATATAATTTATAAATTTTAACAATTACCTGTACATCAGCCCATATGCTCTCTTTGAAACCATCCAAAGCTTCATCCTTCCAATTAGAACAAATAATTGGGACCGTTTGCCAACAACGGCCCCAATGTAACTCTTCAATATTTTACCATTAGCACGAATAGGTTGGTCCAAAGAATTCCATTCAACCTAATAAAAATAATAAAGTAATTAAATCTAGATATCAAACAACATTATGAAATCCTTAGATTAGTAAGTAAATTACATCAAATTTTTGTCCTTTACTCCTAGCGCGGATGACCGCCTTCATAACTGTTGGCCCACGTCTCGCCGCTTTGGCATCACTAGAATTACTTGAAGATGCCATTTACCTACAAAAATATTAGATACAAGTAAAACATCAATGGACATTAATATAACATTAATTGATGCAAAATATAAAACAACTATGAATAACAAAATAAACACTAGCATTACCGGAAGATGCTAACTATAATATAAAAGGATCAGAAAGTTCATTTAAACACAAACACTACATACATGTTTAAGTCAACCTTTTTCTTTTCTTCATTTGATTGAGATTTGTTTGTCCTTTATTAGTACGAAATGGTGGATTGACCAAAAGCCCCTCATCATGATCATCTCTCATATACATACCATCATCCCTAGTTGGATCAATCTCAAGTGATTGTAATGTCCCGACGAAAGGATCATCTTCAATATCAACATCTCGATGGCCGTGATATCAGAGTCTGTCACGGCCTGGCCGTGATATCCATCACGGTCGTGACCCAAAACCACCACAAGTCAGAGCACATCACGGCCCAGCCGTGAAATTCTTCACGGCCATAACAGAGGGCTCGCGACGCGAGCATAGGCTCGCCTCGCGAGAGACTGGAATTTCGCAGAGCAACCAGAAGCAGAGACCGTCACGGCCTGGCCGTGATATCCATCACGGCCGTGACCCAAAACCACCAAAATCTGAGCACAGAACATTAAATTAAAAATGACTGAATCTAAAATGACTAAGCATAAACACATGCTCAAAAAATGACTAAGCATAAACACATGCTCAAAAAATGTATGAAGTGAAATCAGAAGCAGCAAAAACAGCAACAATAAAGAAAATGTCCTATGAATTGACACTTGGAAGACCTTAATCCTGTCAGAATCTGCTAGAGCTTTGAGGCTTTTCAGTTAATTAAGAATTTCCTAATGAAAAGAGGTCCTGTGAATATATGAGTGTGCTTGAAAAGAGTGAAAATGGAAGAAAATCAACGAGTAATTTGCATATGTCTTTAGATACATCTCTCATTTTCAATTCTTCATTTTCTAGTTTCTCATGTTCATCCAATCCACTCATACCAAGAACACCCTATAAGTTTATCACAGTATTAAAAGTATTCCATCAAATAGCAAGATACAACATGATTTTACTGACTATTGGAAAGAGATAATAGCTAATTGTACAGCCAATAATAAGTATGCATATCTCGTTCCTTCTTGATTTTAGTCATGTCTAATGTAAAAATCAATAACCTTCATTTTAGTTGAGTCTACCAAATCAAGTAAATTCATTTGAAAAAAGTGCTCACGGGAATCATCTTCATTCTTCATGAAAAAGAAATCAGCATTTCAATTGAAACCACTTAAAAAATTTGTCATGCAGATTGCATACGATATCACATTTTGCTAAAGAAATATTGTACATTACTACAAAATGTTTACCAGCTACCACATTATGTGTAAATACTAAATAGCGAGAAACTTGTTGCTTATTTCCGAGTTGCATGGAAGCAGTCCAAAACACAAAGAGTGATAAGGCATTATTGTAATCCAAATTCATAAAAGCATAAAAAGATACATACGGTGAGCTACAATAACTAAGATTCGGGAAGAGGGACTTACCAAACAGCGAAGAGGAAAAGGCGATGGAAGAGGGAAGGGCTTGAACGGGCGGTGACGGCTGCGGGATGGTCAACAACAGCAGCGCGGCGACGGCGGGATGGTCAACAACACCAGTGGTGACGGTGGCAAATAAGGGTTCCCGCGATGGCAACGAGCTACGGAGGGGTTGGGGCTGTGTGTGTCGAGTGGAATGAAGAGAGCAAGAAAAAAGAGGGAAGAAAACCAAGGTCCGCGTTTAATTTGCTGTTACGATGAAAAGGGGAACCTAAGATAGCGTTTCCTAAAGGAAACGCTATCTTAGGTATCACCTAAGATAAGCGTTTCCGTGTGGAACCGCTATCTTTTCCTAAGTGGCACTTTTAATAGCGGTTCCACACGGAAACGCTATCTTAGGTGATACCTAAGATAGCGTTTCCTAAAGGAAACGCTATTAAAAGTCCCCCCATCACTTTTAATAGCATTTCCACACGGAAATGCTATTAAAGGTGCGTTATTAAAAGTCTAATATGTTGTAGTGCATGTAATTAAGAGCTTGTTGGACTTTCTTGTATCTAACTCTTGTCATGGGCCCACCAAGTCCTTGATTTGCTTCATGATCCGTGGTCTTCATTGGGCTCATATCATCCTTGTTGAAAAATTGACTTGCCCCCCTTGGCTCATATCATCACCTTAACTCAGCCACCAAAACATTCATGCAGCTACCTTATTCAAATTCACGCCCCCACCCCTTTATGACTCTCTCTCATACTCATTATGTGGTGGTTACACTTGCTTATCAAATTAAAAGTGTAACCCCCCATAATTTACCCAATTTATACACACACGAGTGAGGAGTTTCTTATAGCATGCAAGCCAAAGATTCCCTCCACAAGACTCTCTAAAAAACTCCTGTAACTCATGGAAAGTAGTGGGCTTGACCCAAAAATATCACTAAGTAATTGGGCTCAACACACAAACCATTAGACTTATTGAAAGTAAAAGGAAAACAACTATTGGGCCTTCTTGAAATGGTGCACGTCTTTCTTGTCATGGATCCTTTAGTTGGATAATGTAAGTTAATAATTTGGGCTTCATTCCATCCAATCTTGCATTTGGGCTTACTTCCATGATAAGAACCATAGTTTGAATTAACACTTGTTGGGCTTTCTTGGTTGTAACATTTGTCATTGGCCCACCAAGTCCTTGGCTAGCTTCTTGAACCATACTCCAAATTAGGCTCATATCAGGGGGCTTAGTGGGACTTTCAAAGTGGAAAATCCCTTTCTGGTGCAGGAACACGGTCATGCTCGTGCACCAGCACGCCCATGCCAAAGCCGTGCTCAAGAGGAGCACGATCGTTTCGGGAAATGAGTCTTAGTGACGTGAAACTTGCGAGCCCGTACTATTTTAAGCACGACCCCGTGCTCGGGGTCTGATGCTTATATAAGAGTGTTTTAGAGAGGGTTATGAGTTAACCCTCATTATGACACTTTTAGGAATCATAGTGCACCAGAAAACCTCTGTTTACCCCTTTCCTTCGGACTCATCATAGAAATTGGGTTTCTTACCGTCGTTTAGGAGAGAGAGCACAAGTTAGTGTTAATAAAGGTAAATTGGTTATCCCTCTCTTTAATATCCCTTTCCTTTTTGGGATTTGGAATTAATTGGTTACTCTTTTGTGTTGGCCAAGGCTTGGGAAGTTCGTTGAGTCGCTCGAGGGAATATGAGTAGAGTCGCTTACGTTGGTGTTAAGGGAAATCTTCATACCAGGTGTGGGGAGAAGGGATTCTTGGTGTAAGCCCTAGTGGCCAATCTATTTTTGAATAGATCATCATTTGTTTCATGAAATTGATCACATATTTGATATATGAATAAGGCATTCATTTATTATGTTATTATTTTATAGAATAATAAAGTCCTTAGAATAGGCAGTTCATTCAATGAGATATTAAGTATGTGACTTAATCGTGAGATCTCATTGAATATTAGAACGTTATTCTTAAACATACATAGTCAAGTATTATTTTTAATTAGGATGACAATAATACATAGAGATTATTGTGTGAGTAGACTGATGACCACATCTCACGGGTCATGGATATGTTATATCAAGTCAGCACACAGGTTTAAATATTAGGAGTAATATTTATACCGGATGACCAACTATGATAATACTTCATAATAGTTATGTAAGTGTCATAAGTATTCTCATGGCGACCATAGTGGAGTAGTCATTTGTCTTGAAGTCACTGCGATTCCTACCCCGATCTCACATTACAGGGCTGGTATAACCAATCCGATAAACAATTCGGATAACAAACTAACTAAACTACTAGAAACGGATCCTCAGAGTCACTCCTCAGCATGCTACTCACTGTCCTCTGCATAGCCAAAAAGATACATGCAAGGCAACAACAAAAGATGGGGAGTAAGAACCATTTATATAAACATAATGGCAACAATATAGTTGGCAAGATGATCGTACAACACATAGAAACATAGCAACATAGCATTTATAACATAGTCATCATACCAACACAAAAACACATCACAGTATAACAATATAATCGTCAATCATATATTGCAATGTGAAGCACTACTCCAAATGCATGTGGATCCATCTACACCAGGTGTATGACTTCGGAGTTACATTTCCACATTGGCAACCAAGCACCAACGCTAGGGCAATTCGCCAAACCATGGGTGGACCCCTAGGACAGTCGACACACCTTATTCTCGGGTACTTTACCACAGAGGGATAGATCACTTAGATCACCGTGGATGGCCAGATCACCAAACTCCCGGGCGGCCTCCCCCGTGTCATACCTCCTCACAATAACTTCATGCATGATGCATGCACACAACAGACAACCGTTCATCCACCACGTCCATCAACACCATTTATTATGGCTTAACGTCTTTGGCCAACAAGCAGCAAAGATAACATCATCTTTAGTCTTTTAACTTTAAACGTAACAACACTCTGGCCAAAAAGTACCAGAGCCTCAACACCTTGACCATTAAGCATCAAGGTCCCATTGGCCACTCGTCTGCCAAGGTACAACAACAACAACGTTATCATCTCACTTTAGTTTTTAACACTCTGGTCCTAAAGTACCAGAGCTCAACACCTTGACCATTAAGCATCAAGACCCCCTTGACCACTCAGCTACCAAGGTACATTATAATCTTTAAGTTATCTAGCTAACTTTGTTTGGTGTCTTCTTGTATTATTACTAGGATACTTGGGGTAAAATAACCCCCGTTCTGTGACACCCTTCTACCCTGAACGTTAATATAAAACATTTACTTAAAAGAGGTAATATAAAAACATGCATTTGTTTGATAAAAATAAAACTTTATAGAAAGATATCACATTGTAACACTTAATGCGGAAATAACATAGTTTAAAAACAATAAAATATAAACAACGTATAGCATAAACATAACCCAACCCCGATATCACTTACAGAGCTAGTATAACCATTGAGATAAGATCCTCGAAATACAACTGAAACAACAGTCCCAATACGTGATATGAATTCTCGATTTGGTCCCTATACATTAAAAATTATTAAAATGGTCCCTATACATACAAAAAGTCTCCATTTGGTCCCTATACATTACCCGTTTGGTCCCTATACGAGCAAAAAATTGTTAAATCAGTCCATAAAATTTTGTACGACAAGGACCAAATGGAGACTTTCATTTTAATAATTTTTTATGTATAGGGACCAAATCGAGAATTCGTGTCACGTATAAGGACCAAAGAAAAATTCATTTATCAGTCAATCGATTGTCTAATCGATGTATTAATCAAAGATTCAATATTTATAACTAAATACATCGATTTCCTAATCGATTGTGTTCTTGAAAAATCTTGATTCTAACTGATACATAGATGTGTACACCAATTGTGTTCTTGAAAAACATAAGAGTTCTCAGCCTAGAAGTCTTTACATCGATTGGTAAATCGATTGCTTAATGGGTTTCGAAAGTCTTTGCCTCTGTTTGGGCTTATGCATCGATGTAATAATCGATTGTTCTATCACCACTAGTGCAATAAGTGCTTTTTACGTCAGTTAAAATTGATTTTTTACGTCAGAATACTGACTGACGTAAGTACAGCTGACGTTAAAAGTTACACTTTTAACGTCAGTTGACAGCTGACGTTAAATATAACACTATTAACGTCGGTTCTTTAACACAACTGACGTTAATTTTGTCAAAATTAACGTCAGTTCTTTAAAAAAACTGACGTTAATTTTGTTAAAACTAACGTCAATTGTTATTAAGAACTGACATTAAATGTCTTAATGTTACGTCAGTTGTAATAAACAACTGACGTTAATAGTGTACTGTATATTTTATAAAATACTATTAACGTCAGTTGTATGATAAAACTGACGTTAATAGTATTTTTTTTTTCAAATTCAATTTTAAAATATCACTCCCCTCAGCCATCCCTGCATTCAGTAAATATCCCAGTAACACAGAATATCACACACATTACAGAATTGCAAAGGAAAAATGGAATAATGATCCATATGTATTCAAAAACAATTAGTAATATTTATTAACATAGGTTATAACTCAAAATAAATACATAAATATAAATAAAAATAAATGTATACTAAGTTTAAACTACCTACATCAATATCCCTTCGTGATGATCATCACGAATGGCATGTACATCGTCCACCTGTGTCTCCTCGATTATAGTAGGCATGTTTGTTGAAAAAGAAGGAGTCTCAGGAATATCAAGATTTGAATCTTCATTTTCATCACTACCATTATACATGCTTTTTCCTTGGAGAACCACGGACAACCTTTTGTTAGAAGGATCAGTGATGTAGAACACTTGTTTTGCTTGGGAAGCCATTATGAAAGGCTCATTTATATGACCTAACTTGTTGAGGTCTACCAATGTGAACCCCAATTCGTCGGTTTGTACACCACCGTTACTATCAACCCACTTACATTTAAATACCAAGACACCGTAAGCTTAGTGTAATCGAGTACCCAAATATCTTCAATATATCCAAAGTAAGGTCTCGGTCTTTGTAACGGGTTTTGTGTCCTTTGCACTAGAGAAGTGCATTGCTTCGGCCACGATCATAACCCCACTATTTTGCATGGTACTCTTATTATCTTGTTCCTTTGTATAAAAGGAAAAGTTCTTTATGTCGTATCCGCTCCAACATATGACGTTGAAGTTAGGCCCACGTGCTAGCCATTTTACGTCATCAGAAGCAGTACTACCATCCTTAAGCATTTCTTCCTTGAACCATGGTAAGAAAGTCTTGTTATGCTTGTTCAACAACCACCTTTCGCTCATTCGAGGGTTTTCTTGATTGACTTTTCTTTTATGTTCAAATAAGAAAGGCTGAACACATTCGATGTTGTTCAATACATACAAATGTGCTTGAAGCACTTCCTCCCGATCCTTCCTATTAATTCTTAAGCCATGTGTACCCTTACCTTGACATCTGATCTCATCATGCCGAGGCTTAGGAACCCTTATAGGATCCGCGTTATGAAGGTAGTCTGAACAAAACTCAATAGCTTCTTCTGCAACATACCTTTGAACAATAGATGCTTCCGGACGATGAGGATTCTTCACGTACCCTTTCAAGATCTTCATGTAGCGCTCAACTGGGTACATCCATCTTAGAAAAACCAGCCCACATAATCTAATCTCCCTCACCAAATGAACAATTAAGTGAACCATTATGTCAAAAAAGGACGGAGGAAAATACTTCTCCAATTGGCACAAGATTGTAGCAGCCTCAACTTCCAAGTCATCCAACATACGGGGGTCAACGACTTTGCTACATATAGAATTGAAGAATGAGCACAACCGAGTAATGGCATGTCTCACATTTTTTGTAGCAATACCACGAATAGCAACGGGCAGAAGTTGTTGCATCAAGATGTGACAATCATGAGACTTCAAGCCAACCAATTTAAGATCACTAGAGACAAGCCTCTTCATATTTGAAGAGTAACCATGTGGAACTTTGATGCCCTGAAGACACCCGCAGAAACTTTGTCTCTCTTTTTTTGACAAAGTATGACATGCTGGCGGCAAATAAGTCCGCTTACCATCCTCAACAACTGGAGCTAACTGCTCTCGTATACCCATAGCAACGAGGTCGAGACGAGCATTCACACCATCCTTTGTCTTGCCCTGAATGTTGAGAAACGTCCCGATCACACTGTCACACACATTTTTCTCCACATGCATCACATCAATGCAGTGTCTGACATCAAGCTTGCGCCAGTATGGAAGATCAAAGAATATCGACCTCTTCTTCCATATGTTTTTCTCAGCAGCTTTACCTTTCTTTTTGGACTTGCCGAATATAACATCGATGTCCTTTACCCTCTGATAAACTTGCTCTCCAATTAAGGCCGTCGGTGCTTCTTCTGTCTCTTGGCATCCATTAAAAGCTTTTTTCATCTTAAGATATGGGTGATCACATCTAAGAAATCTCCGATGCCCAAGGTAAACCGTCTTCTTTCCATGATGCAACTGAGTGTAGCATGTGCCTTCTTCACATATAGGGCATGCTTTATGCCCCTTGACACTGTACCCGGACAAGTTACCGTATGCTGGAAAGTCGTTGATGGTGCAAAATAACATGACACGAAGCTTGAAAGTCTCATGAGAATACCCATCAACTACATCAACACCTTCCACCCACAACGTTTTCAAGTCTTCAATCAAGGGACCTAGATAAACATCTAAGTCATTTCCCGGTTGCTTTGGGCCCGAAATCATCATAGACAACATCATGTATTTGCGCTTCATGCACAACCAAGGGGGCATGTTGTAAATCACCAACAGAACAGGCCATGAACTATGAATACTACTCATGTTACCATAAGGATTCGTTCCATCCGTAGCAAGTCCAAGCCTTAGGTTTCTTGGCTCATCGGTGAAATCCGGAAACATAGTATCGATATTCTTCCATTGAATAGAATCAGCAGGATGACGAACCTTTCCATCACGTTTCGTCTCATCATTATGCCATCTAAGATTCTTCGCATCTTTCGCATTGGCAAACAATCGCTTGAACCTTGGAATTATTGGAAGATACCACAACACCTTCGCAGGAGGACCCTTTTTTCTCACATCATCAACATCATCATCATCATCATCACCACCCTTCACTTTGTATCGTGATAACCCACATTTGGGGCAATCGTGTTTGTCTTCATGAACACCGGTGTACAATATGCAATCATTGGGGCATGCGTGTATCTTCTTATACTCCATACCCATAGGACACAATACCTTCTTGGCCTCATAGTTACGGTCCAGGCAATGTGTTGTCCTCCGGAAGCAAGTCTTTCAACACTTCAAGCAATTCCGTGAAGCTTTTATCGCTCCAACCATTTCTCGCCTTCACACAAACCAATTTTAGCACCGCCGACAACCGTGTATGAGTAGTACACCATGGATATAAAGGCTTATCCGCATCACCGCACAACCTATCATACACATGCGCTCGATGAAAAGATTCTTGTCCAATATCACGGATCATGTCCTCTACTCGATCATCCTCCATATCTACGTCAACGTCCTCACTTTGGGAGACACTCACCGTATTACTACTCAACAACATATCACCATGCCATATCCATCTTGTATAACTCAAGCAAATCCCTTCACAAATCAAATGAGTACGTATATCCTTCACCATACATTTCCTCGTATTCAAACACTTGACACAAGGACAACAGAACATTCCATTACTATTAGGAACATTCCTTTGAGCAAATTCTATAAATTCTCCCACCCCCTTCAAATACTCAGCACTAGTACGCTTACAAACCATCCAACTACGATCCATAACTAGATAGGTCCTGTAGATATACAAAACATATATATATATATATATATATATATATATATATATATATATATATATCCAATATAAGGACAATACGGGAGATTGAAAACTATAGTTTTTAAAATTAATTGCCAAGCACTGGTCATGGCCTGGCAGTGATGTCCATCACGGTCGTAACGTGCCAACTGAACAGACCATGCCATCACAGGCAGAACTGATCACGGCCTAGCCATGATTAGCATCACGGCCGTGACAGATCAACCAGCAGAGCAACATGCACTAAAAACCAAAAACAGAGACGTACATTCCAAACAACTCAAACTCACGGTTTCAAGTTTCAACTACTGAGACTACACTCAAAACCAAAAATACAAAAATGTGCCCTAAATACTCACCAGAAATAGGTGCTCGCGTGGTGGTGGGGAGGGGAGCTCGAGTGGTGGCCAACGTTCGATGTGGTTACTGAGAGCAGAGGGACAAGGAGAGTTAGTGTGCGGGAAGAGGAAAGAGAGATGTACGTCAAGTTATTGCAAAGAATGAATGGAAAGACAGAGTTAGGGTTAATAGTGTACCTCACGGTGGTGGCGAAGAAGCCCTCGCGGTGGTTGCGGTGGAGATGAGCTCGCGATTAGGGTTCTGTGCTGGGTGAGAGTGAGAGTGAGAGTGAGGGTTGAGAGTGATTTAGGGTTGAGCGTGATGAAAAGAGAAAAGAGACGTACGTACAGAGTGAAGTGCAGAAGGCGCGTGGGTGTAAACGTTATATAAAACAACATTTAACGTCAGTTGTATTAAACAACTGACGTTACAATTAATTTTTTAACGTCAGTTTTATTAACAAACTGACGTTAAATATTAATATTTTTAAAAAAAAAACACTTTTAACGTGTGTTGTTGAATACAACTGACGTTAAAAGTGTTGTGTCTCTGTATAAAGTAACATTCTTCTGCATCAGCCTATAATACTGCCTTCTTATTTTCCTCTATATTTCTATTCCTTCACAAAATGGCTCTGAGACCTGTGTTAATTGAGTGACAACAGGGCATTTCAGATAGCTAGGGATATAGGATTATTTACGTCAGCTATTTATTTAACTGAAGTAAAAAATCACACTTTTAACGTCAATTGTATAAACAACAGACGTTAAAAATAAATATTTTTTATTTTAAAAACACTTTTAACTTCAGTTTTATTCAACAACTGACGTTAACAGACCTGTGTTAAGAGTGACAACAGGGCATTTCAGATAGGGATATAGGTTTATTTACGTCAGCTATTTATTTAACTGAAGTAAAAATAACATTTTTAACGTCAGTTGTATAAACAACTGGCGTTAAAAATAAATATTTTTTATTTTAAAAACACTTTGAACGTCAGTTTTATTTAACAACTGACGTTAAAAGTGTATAAGTTTCTGCAAAAGCATTCATTCCTTTGACTACTCTGCTACTAAATTACCCATTACTGATGTGCTACTTACCCTTGCACATTGTAACCTATAATCCTCTTTATGAGCACTAAGTTTATACCTAGACTTAAAGGTCTATTTCTTCCTAATCCTTCGGGCGTTTTCTTTTCTGCACGTTTATAATATATGCCTGCCAACTCCCAATGCGCCTTGGAACCTAATGCTCTTAATGATCAATTTAATTTTTTAGCAACTTATGACGCCTAGTAACTTCATCCCCTACTCCTATAAATAGCTTCCTTCCTTCCTTTAATTTTTCTGCTTCACAATATGGCTTTGCCATGGAGATTAACTTCATCACTCTTTCTTCCTATACCAAGACTTAAAGGTCTCTGTCTTAATGGTGAAACAACTTCTGAGGTTGTGTAAATCGCATTACATGGGTGATAAGGGTGTGTAAATCGCATTATGTGAATTGCACACACCATCATCCTTCTAGAGAATCAGCAGCTACAGTTCCAAAACCTCACTTTGGAACCAAGTGGCTGTTCCAAGAATATTGCTGAAACAGATCGAGTGCACCCTTCACTCTGCCACTGCTCCAAAGTGACTGTGGATTCAGATGGAGCATCAAGGACTTCAAATGAGGGAGGGGATGCATTCAATGTTGGAGTTTCTGAGGACAGGACTGAGAAGAAAATGATGTTGAAGCAGAAACTTTTTTATATTTTAGTGCTATCTTGTGGAAATTTTTTTATCTTTTAAACATGTAATTGTAACTTATGAATCACTTCAATGAGATACGATTTGATTATACATATATAACTTGTTTTATGTTAAGTGTTTATTTATTTTAATTTGCACAAGAATTTGTTAATTTACTAATTCAAGCTAATTAATTAAGATTAAAAATAAATTTTTTTTAAAAAAAAGATTAGAAATAAACTGCACTATATGGAGTGATGATCTGCGTTAAGAGTGACAACAGGGAGATGACAACGAAAGAAAGATAGGAATGAGTTGATTATTTACGTCAGTTATTTATTTAACTGAAGTAAAAATAACACTTCTAACGTCAGTTTTATAAACAACTGGCGTTAAAAGTGTTAATAATTTCTTGCAAAACACTTTTAACGTCAGTTCATTAAACAACTGACGCAAATAGTGATTTCATATTTACAAAACTGCCACCGCCTCACTTTTAACGTCAGTCCTTAAAACAACTGACGTTAACAATGAATTAATGAAGTCTGATATTTACAAAACTGCCACCGCCCCCTTTTTAACGTCTAGTTTTTGGTTAACTGACGTAAACCTTTACCGTCTAATGTATATTTTCCACTAGTGCACTTTCAAAAGACTTAACTTCTGTTTTGTGTTTACATTGATATACCAATTGATTGAATTCATGTTTTCATAAGTGTTGGCTTCTGTTCAGCCTTATGCATTGATTGGTCAATCGATTGTAAGCTTACTTCAAAAAGTGTCAGCTTCTGTTTGACCCTATACATCGATTGTGAAATCGATGTACTGAAGCTAGTTTTGCATTTTTATCAAGTCAGTCACAATCAATCGATGTATACATTGATGTATACTTTTTATACATTGATGTACACATTGGTTTTCATTAAAAGTTAGTTAATCAACTGAAATTACATTGATGTACAGATAGATTGTACAGAACTTTCAATTAGTTCTTTTTCCTTCTAAGTTCATTTTAATATATGGAAACCTTTTTAGTTTGTTTTTATGAGAGCTATTTCAAAAAGAAAAAAACTTGAAATGTTTCTTTACATTGATAATCTAATATTGCTTGAGATCCTTTGAGATTCTTCTTTGTAGTTCTTCATTTTCAAGCATTCCTTCATGATCCTTCTTAGTCTCCTTTGATCCTTTACATCCTTTTCCATGCACTGATTATATCTTATACAAACATACAAGCTTGGCAAGAAATTAGTGAATCAAAGTGTAATTCAAGTTTGTTTAGTTATTAATCAAAACATACTAAGGTCATTTTTCCACATCACCCTCTGACCCCTTTTATTTTTGAAAGTTTCCCTACCCACGCTCGAGCGTGGGAACTTCCAAGCTGGAGCGCTCCAGTGCTCGAGCGCTAGTTTACCCACGTTTGAGCGTGGGAGTTCCTTCTGGATCAAGTCACCGCCCCCCACTGTCCACGTGTCCAACCGTTGTGTTCCACGTGGAAAGTCAAGTCACCTCATGTTTGTTGACCAGCCACGCTCGAGCGCACAGGGGACCATGCTCCAGCGTGCCAGCGCTCCAGCACAGACATATCCACGCTCAAGCGTGCTGTGTCAGGCAGAAACCCTAGTTTCTGTTTTCGCTAGTTTCGAAGCCGATTGATCGCGTACTTTTAATACAAGGTTCTATATACTTATATATGTATATTAGACACATAATCAAGGTCTTGAAACACGGATGTTACAACACCGACATACTCGACTAGATGTTATGTGTTTTCTGGTAGTGTACGATGTTCCCGAAAAAGTCAATGTTCACGTTGCTGACTGTTGACGCATTTTACCCAAGGCTGGTGTGATCCGGAACAATCCTCCGAACCACTCTCTCCTACTATTTTTTAAAACCATGTTGTAGGAATCATACTTCTTTCCTCGATTCTTAGATGTCTCCTATCTAGGTGAACGTTGCCCTGTGATTAGGTTTCTTTGAAAACATTATTATTCTGATATGATTGATGATATAAATATATATTGATGGTTGTACGTACATGTGTGTCGTACAATTACATATATGCGTTATGTGTACGGTGAATGGGGATCTCAACTCATTTCTGTATTTTCTGGTTTTCAGCTTTTTTTACGTTCTGCAAAGATGAATGCAGCACTGTTTTGCTACCACACCCAACTGGAGTTTGAGATGACCTGGATACATGAACACAATCTCAGTGGGTTGGTATTGCATACGGGATACCCATGGCGTGATGGTGTATCATCCTTGATTGTTACAGTTGTGCTAGGATGACATTTTGTCATTGTTTTGTTTAGGTCAGTAAGATGAGTCTTGTGTCTATGTTTATATTGTGTGGAGTTGCATCTCCAATGCTATTATTATTATATACATATTTCCAATTATGTTTTTATTTTACTGGCATTGGTATTTCCGTAATTTTCTTGATGTTTAAGTTTATGCATATTAATACTTGGAGAATGGTTATAAAATAGTTATGCATAAGTTTGATTATGTATGTTAAGTGTTGTTTATCGTACTATTTGCGGAAAAGAAAAAGTAAAACCGTATCTTTGGTTAAAAATAAATATTTTCGATTTTACTCGTTCTTATAAGTGTCACAGACAACGCAGCGCCCGAGAAGGGTGTTACATCAGAACTATCAAAGAACTAGAAATGCATCTAAAGCCAGATCTCTTGTTTGAAGACTTGATAAAAGAAGCATTTAAGCATAAGGATATATTTTCTCCCATTAATAAAGTTACGTTCAAAGAGAAAATATTGCTTGAAGAAAATACTTGGGAATCTGAATAGAAGAGTATCATCGAAGAAAGGAATCAAGTATTTAAAATAAGAATAATAGTCTCTCTCCCTGTCTTCAAATGATTACAAAAAGGAAGGAAAGATTAATACCCCGTTGCAACTCTCTCTCCATTTATGCAATAAGTGAAAAGCACCTTTCTCTGGGCTTTTCTCAGTGTTGCACAAATGAGGAAAGAAACACTGCCCGAGTATAAAAGCATGTATGCTATGCTTTGTGGTCAAAAAAAGGATCTCCAACATTCTTAAGCATTTAATGCCAAATCAGAATGGCCATTTTATGTCCAGAAGATAAAGGGAAGATCTCTGCAAAATAAAGTTCATGTTTTAACGGATCTATTATGGACAAGTATAAAATGAAGAAACTTGAAGACTGGAATAACAATCAAAGATAAGATATTAAAAAGAGACATGCGAAAGACAAGATATACAAGAGATACTCATATTCAAGAAGAATAGTATTTCACTGAGAATACATACACTGAAAGCTCTGACACTCGAATCAATCATCTCTCCAAAACTACAAATCATTAAGAGAATATCTCATTCTGCAATCTACCTTATCATAAATCTTGATTCACTCTTTGAAGTGTTATTATGGTTGAATTGCTTTTGTGTAATACTGAAGTTATACTTCTAACAACTTTTACACTCCCTGAGCCTGAAGAGGCTTGTTGAAAGAATACTCGCAGTTGAGCCTGAAGAGGCTAGGTGTGCAAATAATACTTATGGTTGAGCCTGAAGAGGCTAGGTGTGCAAATAATACTCGTCTGTATCTTTGATCAGTCATAGTGATAAAACTTGGTGAAGCCTAGGACTGGACATGGCCCAAAATTTGTTGGTGAACCAAGATAAATCCTTGAGTACTTTCTTCCCTAACTCTTTACTTTATTTATAATTTATTTATTTATTTTTATCAATATTTTGGGGAGTGTTAATAGCTTCTTTTAGTGATTCAATTTGCTGAAACAGGTGTCTATCATAAAACGTCTTATCTGCACCGACTTTGTTTTGTGCTTTAAAAACTCTGATTTTAGAAACAATATTGAACTCCCCTTCTAGTGTTGTTTTGTGCCATTTCAATTGGTATCAGAGCAAAGGCTAGTGAAGCAAGCTCAAGCAACAACATGTACAATCTGGGCACATATTTCAGCAAACCTCCCATGTTTAGCGGAAAAGATTACAAGTACTAGAAGAGCAAAATGAGAATGTTCATAGAATCAATAGATATGGATCTATGAGACATCATCTCTCAAAGACCTTATACTCCAACTGATGAGAATGGAATTTCTATTCCAAGGAACAGATGGTCAGCTGATCAGAAGAGCATGGTTCATCTAAATGCAAAGTCTCGTTACCTACTTGTATGCTCTCTCAGCAGATTTTAATATGATAAGATAAGTAGCTGTGAAACAGCTAAGGATATTTGGAATAGACTTGAGGAATTCTATGATGAGGAGACCATTGTCAAAGAAACCTCTGAGGAACAATCAGTAAATTAACAATGATCACAACGATCCATCCTCAAGCATGCCTAAGGATAAACATCCACATGATGATGAAGATGAAGAAATCTCAGAAGCCACAAGAAAGATGAGAAAATTCTGGAACAAAGTCAATGCCAGAAAAGTTGCATTCAAAACAACTGGTGACAAAATGCCACCATTGAAAAAGATGATCACTTGGGAAGATGTTTACTCGGATGATGAGTTCAAATGTCTTTTAGGAGACACTGACTCAGAATATGAGGTAAACTCTGAAATTGAGGATCTACAAGATGCCTATCATGAGTTTCTCAGTGAATCTAACTGGCATTCTTGACAAGTTCAAAGATCTTAAGAAAATTATGTAAATCTCACAAGGGAGCATGAACAGAAAAATCTTGAGATTGATGAGCTAGTTAAAGAAAACATAAATCTCAAGGCTGGAATGCTAAGAGTTGTGATCATTGATGAAACACTACAATCTGAAGAAGTGTTGAAACTTCAACAAAAAGTAGAAGAGCTCACTAATGATCTTGCTAGATTTGTCAGCGGCAAAAATAATCTGACAAGACTTCATGGATGTCAGAAGGCTTGCTTTGAACAAACTGGTATAGGATACATTGAAGAGAATCATGATAAAGTATCTGATAAATTCTCAGATATCCAGAAAAATCCTAACAAACTCATTCTAGAACTTCATGTCCATTTTCTGGTAAATCTGGACATATCATGTCCAAGTGCTTCTATAAAAGGAGAGGCAATTCTTCATAGACTCATACATCTAACAAAAAGGGACCCGAGAAGGTATGGGTACCAAAACATCTCATTATTCCCATTGCATATTTATTAAGTAGAACTAAGAGGACTCCTGTGATAGAAATTTGAAGGTGGACTCTCACAACTCACAATCACAAAACAATATAAATTCCAAAGCCTCCTAATTGATGAAAAATATTCCAAGGCCTCAAGGGCAGGAAACAATAAAGAGGTCGATGATTTAATGAGACAAATCACTTATAAGTAAGTATTCAAACTTTATTTAAATAGATGTGTAGCTATATGAATGTTTGAATAATGTGTCTGATGTGTTAAGATGCGTCTAATATGACGTTGATCTTTTTAAAACTGAGAAAATCTTGTATTAATTTCAGATCTTAAAAATTTAAGTGGGAAGTTAACGAAAAACATTTCCTTTCCCTCGGCAACTTTTTCACTCTCCAACTGTCACATCATAAAGGCTTTTCCCTTTAGAAACCTCTCCACCTTCTCAAAATCGTTTACCTTCAGACTCTCGCTCTCTCTCTCTTTGAAGTTCTCTGCTTTCATCCCCTTTATTGTGAAAAATTCCTAACTTTTCGGTCCTTCATACTCAAATGGAACCTAGAAGAGCAACCAATCTACCTACAATCAACAATATGGACGAAAGCGAAGTTTGAAGATTAGTAGTAGTAGAAAGTGATGTTAACTTCGAAGAAATCAAATATGTGGGCATTGATGTCTCTTATGAACTAGAGTATGCTAGATGGGCAAACTTCTTCTCCATCAGGGAAAACACTTATCCTCACATATTGAAAGAATTATGGAGATATTATAACATTGATAGCACGATGTTTGTGGTTAGCGCCATTGGAAATGTCAATAGCATGAAACACCGCTTCGATTCAAAAAACTTAGAAGAAGTCACTGGATGCGCAAGGGAAGGCGCTTGTTATTCTGACTACTGGGATAACTTAGTCAGGAATGAAGACATCAACATGGCTTTGTTTGGTTCACCTCTAATGGAAAGGAACTTGGCTAAGGACCTCACCCCGAAAGCTAGATTTTTGCATTTGCTTCTGACAAGGTGTGTGACACCTAGAAGAGTGCAAGGGAACATCATTACCAAGTTAGATAAGTTTTCTTTATATCATCTTATGCTTTATATTAAGATAGATATAAATGATATTGTTTTCAGTCATATGATGAAGACTACGAGGCAAGAGAACAAGACTTCTTATCCCTATGGGATGTTGTTCACTAGGATTGTGAGAAATAAGGGAACTGCTTAAACTCCGAATCTGAACTTGACACCTGTAAGTAGCAACTATGGTACAACTGAAAATGAAAAATGATGATGGGAGTGAGGTTTCTGGGAATCTCAATCTCAGGATTGCTGAAAATCCTACTATAAATACCGCTAGAACAAGTTTGGCAAGAGTCTCTGAAGAAGATGACTCAGATGATGATAAACCAATAAGTTTGGTTTTGAAGAGGAAAGTTGGAATAAGATTAGAAGATGTGTCTGTTATATGAGAGAAGGCTAGAGCTGGTGAAGCCTATGGCTTAGTTTCTGAAGTGGTTTCAGAACCCTTCAAAAATGTGTAAGGAACTGTGTCCAAAAAGAAAAGGCTTGTCAGAAAAAGAAGAGAAGAAATGTTTGAAGTAAGGTTCTTCAAGAAACAAAGAATTGAAGAAGAAGAATATGGAACATAAAAGATTTCACTCCAATAGATTTTGGACTAATGATAGAGGACATCAATGGTCAATGGGATGTAGAAGCATCATGTTTTGGATTGACATAATACTTGAAATGGAAGACCCCAACAAAAAGAGGAAGAAATGGATTTGTTGCTCTCCAACATTTTGGGTATGTTGGACCTTCTAAACCCCTTCCTTTATATCCTTGTTTTCAAAAATTCATTTTGCTTATTACTGATGACCATAAAGTCTCCCTTCTTGAAAACACATTTCTCTATTGTTGTGCTGGTCCAAGATTTCTGATTGAATTTCAATTCAATTTCATTAAGTATGAAAAGTTTAAGAAATATCTATTCCTCCTACTAGAATCACGGAAAGTTTGTTCTACGGAATCAGTACTCTATCTAGTGTTCCTAGATTGAGCATGGTGTGTAAAACACATGTTGTTAATTGATGAGAGTGATTTCACCTCATATTTTCTTGACATTTTGCATGCATTTTCATATAGTTTAGGCATATTTAATTTGATTTTTGTTAGTTTTTACCTTGGATAGAGTAAGGTGGTTTTGTGGTGTTTATATGCAGGAATTGAAGATTAAAATGCTCAGGATCAGTTATATTGGAGCTTGCATGAAGACAAAGCTTGAAAAGCAAGAAAAATAAGCCAAATAGAGCCCATCACGGCCAAGCCGTGACAGCCATCATGGCCATGATTGAGCAATGCCAAATTTTCCAAGACAGAATCTGTCACGGCCTGGCCGTGACAGGCATCACGGTCGTGACGCGCAATATCTGGAATTTTAATTTGTTGATTTGATCTGATTTTGTAATAGCTTTGACTTCAAGTTACCCTACATTATAAATAGGACTCTTAGGCTCGAAAATAGGGAGAACTTGGCTGCTACCTTAGGCAAAATTAGGATTTCACTTCTCAATTTCTTCTCTTCTCTTAAGATTTTTATGTTTTTGTTATTCAAGGTTGCTATGAATATGGCAATGCATGAGTAGTTATTTTTATTTCTAGGAATTGGGGCTATGCCCAAGACTTGTTTTATGTTATGAATTGACATTTTGCTTCTTATTAATTTCAATTTTTATTTCAATTTAATTCATATTGCATGAATTACTTGAGAATTTGGTGCGCACTTATATGCATGTCATAGATACTATAAGGATGAACCTAGCGGGGAACTTAGGTATTGGATCTATAGGGATTGAACTTAGGACTTAAATCATGAGAGTTAGAAGTGGTCCTTAGAACTTGGGCACTGTCCTTGTATCTTGAGAAGGAACATTAACTTATTTAGGATAAATTCACCTTCAAAGCAAATTTTGATAATTAACAAGAGGTGTAGTCAATTTTAGTAGCATGATCAGTCTTGTTGGTAACCCAATTCCTAGAAAACTCTTTTAATTTGAAAATCTCCAGATTTGATTTGATTGCAATTTTCTTTGAATGCATTTTAATTACTAGATTTGTTAGGTAATTCTTATTTCAAATTCCAAATATTTTTCTTGTTTAGTTTAATTAATTTAATAATTAATTGTTGTTTCAGATCACGGCCTCTGTGGGTTCGATCTTTTTATTACTTGACGACGAAGTCGTACACTTGCGGATTCACGCCCATCAAGTTTTTGGCGTCGTTCTTTGGGGACTGTGTTTCTTGAATTTCAATTCAATTTTTAAATTGATTTTTATGGACATTTTTTTTCATTTATTTCTTTTTCTTTTTCTAGAGTATCTATCTCTCTTTGCAGGTATTTTTCTCTTTTTATGCGAAGATCCCAAAGTCTTGCAAATCTTGTTGAAGTGGACCCTGAGATCGAAAGGACCTTTCATTTATGTGGGAGACTACAAAGACAGAGAGCTAGAGAAAGGTTGATTCCCATTCCACTCATGGCGAATCTACCGGATACCAAACCACTGAAGGACTACGCAGCCCCAAATGCTAGGGGTTTGTAAACTGTGATTGCTAGGCCAGAAATTGAGGCGGAGAACTACATTATACCGCCTCAGTTAATTGGCATGATTAGGCAACATCAATTTGGAGGATTACCCTCGGAGGACCCGACTGATCATGTGGAGACATTCTTGGAGTTCACCGATGCAATAAGAATTCAAGGTGCCCCGATTGATGCTAGTCGCTTGAGGTTATTCCCCTCCTCTCTGACTGGAAAGGCAAGAGCTTGGTTGAAGCAAGTGCCCGCTAATACTTTGTCAACTCGGGACCAACTAGAGCAGGCATTCTTGGAAAAATTCTTCCCTCCATCCAAGACTGCTTACCTACGAACTCAGATCACCGGCTTCTTCCAAAAGGACGGAGAATGCTTATCCGAAGCTTAGGATCGTTACAAAGGATTGCTAGAGTCTTGCCCACATCATGGGCTCAAGAGGTGGTTGTTAGTGCATACCTTCTACAACGGATTGGATTACTCTTCGAAGGTGTCACTTGACTCAGTAGCTGGTGGAGCCTTTATAAATAGACCACGGACTGAAGCGTTTAATATCATTGAAAACGTAGCCACCAACTATCACCAATGGGGTTCGGAAAGAGGTAATAACCTGAAAAACTTTCCGGGGGGGGTAAGTTTGAAATGAATAGTAATGATTTAATTATGTCTAAATTTTACTCATTGAATAAATGCTTTGATAAGCTTGAAAAGGCTAATGTGAGTTCAATAGGTGCTACTAATGTTGTTTGTGAGATTTGTGGAATGTAGGTACATGACATAATGGAGTGCCCACATGGTAGTGCTCCTGGATCCAGTGTTTCGAGGGAACAAGTGAAATCTGGTCACAATTTCTATGACACGAACCCGAAGTCGCCAAATTATGTTCCCCCCAATTCTTACAACCAAGTGAGGAAGAATAATCCTTATCTCTCCTACGGGAACTACAACAACACGTTGAACCACGAATTCCAGGAAGGCCAAGGTAATAGGAAACTTGCATCGGGGTATCCTCAGGTACAAAAGTCTAAACTTGAGTCTCTTTTGGAAAAATTTGTTGAAACTCAAACAAAGCAAAATGAAGAGTTTAGGCAACAAGGTAGGGCACTCAATGAGGCAATAAAATAGTTAACATCTAAGGTAGATAACTTAGCCATCCATAATAAGATTTTAGAAACTCAGATTGCCCAACAAGCTAGTACATATTCTAGAACTAAGGGTACGTTTCAAGGACAACCTGAAGTTAATCCCAATGAGCACTGTAATGCTATATACATGAGGGATGATAAGATTGGGGTAGTTGAAAAGGATGTGGACTGTGAGGAGGACATGAGTGAACATGAAGAGATAGAGCCAAAGTATGTCCCTCCACCACCTTACCAACCCCCAATACCTTTCCCACAAAGGTTAGTCAAGAAAAAGCAAGTAGAAAAAGAGACTAAGAGCTTAATTGAGGAGCATGATGCCATGATAAAAACTAATATGCCTCCTAAACTAAAAGATCTAGGAAGTTTCTCTATTGCTTGCTCAATTGGAGAAGTGAAAATAGACCAAGCCTTATGTGACTTAGGGGCTAGTGCGAGTTTGATTCCACATACCATCTTTGAGAGGTTAGGAACCAAGGAATTGAGTCCACCCAAGTTCTCTTTACAATTTTTGGATGACTCAACTAAAACTCCTCTAGGCATACTAGAGAATGTCCCCATAAAGGTAGGGAAATTTTTATTCCTATTGATTTCATGGTGTTGGATATGAACGGGAATTCTAAATTCCCTATCATTCTTGGAAGGCCATTCTTGGCCACAGCTGGAGCAATAATAGATGTAAAAAAATGGTAAGCTCTCCTTGAATGTAGAGAAAGAAATGGTTGATTTTGATTTGACTAACTCATATAACAACCCTCCTTTTAAGAGTCATGTGTGCAGGATTGAGATAATGCCTCCAAAGGTGAAGGGAGAGCTTAACATGGAAGCAACTCCCAAACTTTGCTTGACAAATGATGCACCAAATAATGATGAAATTGGAGTTGCTCAACATGTGGAGTTAAAACTTCCGCCTGGAGGAAGTAAGGCCATGAAACTCAGAGTGAAAAGAGCAAAACGAAAGCGCATGTGGCCATATGAATAAAATAGGCTCTTTGAAGGACTTCCTTGGAAGAGAGGTGTTCTTTCACTTCCAAACCCAGCTGATCCCGGTTGATTGAAAGGAGTATGGTCAAGCTTAAGACCATAAATAAGGGCTTCTTAGGAGGCAACCCAAGCTTTCTTTCCCTTTTTAATTTGTTTTTGATTTTTTTTTGAATAATTTGAGAAGATTAAGAGAAGAAAGATCACAAATTGATGGTTTTGCCAAGTATTTTCAGGTTATGAAGGCATAAAGAGCAAAAAGGCATGGAAAAATAAAGTCAGAGGAGATCATGGCCTGGCCCGATGGTCAACATGGCCGTGATGGAGCAATTTAAAAGGAAGAGGAGACCAGAATGGATCACGGCCTAGCCGTGATGAGGGTCACGACCATGATGGGCCAGAAGCTGAAAACCAGAAGGGATCACGCCCAGGTCGTGATAGCCATCACGGGGGTGATGCGAAGTAGCCCAACAGAACAGAATTGATCACGGCCTAGCTGTGATGAATGTCACGGCCATGACACGTCTTCCAACAGCTCTATGACTGGCATATGTGCCAACACCCTCCACCACCTCGGTGAGTTGTTCCATTTTCTATCCTCCCTCCGACTTAATTATTTACATTGAGGACAATGCAAGTTTTTAAGCTTGGGGTAGGGGTATTATTTTTATTTTTGCATTCTTGCATGTTGCATTCATATAGGGATAGTTTTGCATAATCATATGTTTTGCATAATCACATTATTAGATTGCCCCTTGCTTAGAGTATGCATCCAATTGTGAAAACTTTGCCAAATAAATTGAGGCAGTGAATTTTTGAACCAAATTTTTTCTGTATTCTTGTGATAGGCTAAAAATATAAAATGCTTGAGATGATCTTTTGATAGTTGATAATTAGCATATGGTTCCTTGGATTTGTGTTTCTCATTAACTTCAAACTACTAAATGTGAGATTTTTGAGCCTAAAAGGGGTACTCACTAAATTTACCCCATTCTTTGTGATTAAGTGTTTTCTTCCTCTCAGATTGTATTCTCTAGAACTTGACTTGAAACCACTTTGAAACTTAGAAATTTTTGAAAACATATTTGAAAATGATTGAGGCACTAGGAATTTTTCTGGCCTTCTGAGCTTTGATTGATTAAATGCTACCCCTTAGTTGCTCAATTTTGAGCCTAATAGAATAAAATGCTTTTCTTGGTAACATGAATTATTTTGATGAATGATGCTTGGTATGACACCTTTTAAAGTATTGCAAAAAGGGCAAAAAGGCGGTTTGAAAAATAAATTGTGGGATGAAAAAGTTAGAAAAATATTTCTCTTAAGTTGAAAATATCCCCTTCTCCAAATAAAAAAATAAAACATAAAAAAAAATACAGGAGAAGGGGATGAGAAAAAGAAAGTGAGAAATAAAAAAAGAAAGAAAGGTGGAAAAGTGAACTAAAACCCAAAAAGGTATTTTAGAAGGTTGTCATGCTTTGCATTGTTTGATATTTTGTTTAGCCTTCTTGAATTTTCCTTTTCTTGATTTCCCCACCTAATGATTAATCCCATGGCCCCATTACAACCAAAATAAAAGACCTCTTGATTCTTATGTGTTTTCATTAATAAAGTAGAGATTTGGTTAATAGTCAAGCTTATGTGGCCATACTCCTTTCAATCAACCGGGATCAGCTGGGCTTGGAAGTGAAAGAACACCTTTCTTCCAAGGAAGTCCTTCAAAGAGCCTATTTTGTTCATATGGCCACATGTGCTTTCGCTTTGCTCTTTTCACTCTGAGTTTCGTGGCCTTACTTCCTCCCGGCAGAAGTTTTAACTCCACATGTTGAGCAACTCCAATTTCATCATTATTTGGTGCATCATTTGTCATGCAAAGTTTGAGAGTTGCTTCCATGTTAAGCTCTCCCTTCACCTTTGGAGGCATTATCTCAATCGTGCACACATGACTCTCAAAAGGAGGGTTGTTATATGAGTTAGTCAAATCAAAATCCACCCTTCCTTTCTATACATTCAAGGAGAGCTTACCATTTTTTACATCTATTATTGCTCCACCTGTGGCCAAGAATGGCCTTCCAAGAATGATAGGGAATTTAGAATTCCCGTTCATATCCAACACCATGAAATCGGTAGGAACGAAAAATTTCTCTACCTTTATGGGGACATTCTCTAGTACGCCGAGAGTAGTTTTAGTTGAGCCATCCGCAAATTGTAAAGAGAACTTCGCTGCTACCTTAGGCAAAAATTAGGATTTCTCTTCTTCTCAATTTCTTCTCTTCTCTTAGGATTTTTACGTTTTTGTTATTCAAGGTTGCTATGAATATGTCAATACGCGAGTAGTTTTTTTTATTTCTAGGAATTGGGGCTATGCCCAAGACTTGTTTTATGTTATGAATTGACGTTTTGCTTCTTGTTAATTTCAATTTTGCTTTCGATTTAATTCCTATTGCATTAATTACTTGTGAATTTGGTGCGTACTTATTTGCATGTCATAGATACTCTAAGGATGAACCTAGTGGTGAACTTAGGTATTGGATCTATAGGGATTGAACTTAGGACTTAAATCACGAGAGTTAGATGCAGTCCTTCGAGGGTTCATTGAATTGTCACGAATCTTAATGGGTTCGATTTAAATACAATTACCACCAGAGTAGGGGTTGGTTTAATTGGGTACGATTCTTGTATCTCGAGATGAGACATTAACTTATATAGGATAAATTCACCTTCAAATCAAATTTTGATAATTAACAAGAGGGGTAGTCAATTTTAGTAGCATGAGCAGTCTTGGTGGTAACCCAATTCCTAGAAATCTCTTTTAATTTGAAAATCTCCAAATTTCATTTGATTGCAATTTTATTTGAATGCGTTTTAATTACTTGATTTGTTAGGTAATTCTTAATTCAAATTCCAAATCTTTTTCTTTTTTAGTTTAATTAATTTAATAATTAATTGTTATTTAATATCACCGTCTCTGTGGGTTCGATCTTTTTATTACTTGACGATGAAGTCGTACACTTGCGGATTCACACCCATCATTAATATCAGTTCTCCAGAGTTTTTACCTCTCTTACCCTTTTTCACATATTTGTGCACTTTACACAATTTGTTATGTTCTTTCTCTGAAACAATTTATGTTTCAAGAAATGTGGTTGATTTGATGACTATGGTTGTTGAACTACTATCTAATGCAGAACCTTTGTTTGCGTCTGAACCTGTTTTTGAACCAACTTTTGAAATTGTCTCTAAACCCCTTTCTCAAACCCTGTCTGAACCAATAACTTTTGATAGTTCTCTGTTACCGTCCTCCAACAATATCATCTTGGAAGAAGTAGAGAATCATGTGGAAGTGATTGAATTGAATGATTATTCTGAGGAAGTTGATGAAGAGATTGAGGAAGAAGTAAGAGACGATGTCTCTTCAAGGTCTATTGAAACATTTGGTTTGGTTGTCACTTAATTTGTAGATCATGCCACAGATCATGCCATAGGACCTTCTAATCAATCTGCATTTGAGGTACCTTCGAATGTTATTCTTCTACCTATGGTACTCATAAAATGAAGCTGGTTTTATTTCCAATGAAGCTTGTATGCAAGCAGCCCCTACTCCGTTGTCTACTGTTCACCCTGGTGAGAACCTTGAGCAAAGACCCTCTAATCAGAACTTCTCTCAAGCATCATCTTCTAAGCAACCTGCTGAAGAAAACACAGTTCATGTGTGTGATCTTGTTGCAAGAGAAGGCATCAGATTAGCACATCAAAAGCTAGACGAAATCATGGACCTCCTACAGAAAATTATTAAGAAATGATCAAATACTTAGCTTTTCGATGATGTTAAAAATTTCTTGAACAATTTGAACATTTGTGTTTCTTTGAACTGGTATTCACACCTCTCTGGTATATATTGTGAGTAATTGGAACTCATATTTATTCTCTTGTGATGATATTTTATCTGGTATATATATTTGAAATCTAATATGTTATCTAGAATATCTGAATGATAAAATATGATTGAACTGACATCAGCATGTCCTAATCTCTTCCCATAACCATCTCCTTTTACCAAAGTACCAAAGTACATCCCTAAGTACCAAAGTACTTACCTTTTTGATAATGCCAAAAGAGGAAGAAAAAGAATAGAAAAGGGGGAAAAAGAAAAGGTGTAACACCCTTCTCGAGCTTTACATCGTACGTGACATTTTAAGTCTAAAAAGTAGGTTGATAAAAATCGGCTATAAAAGAATGGGGTAATTTGTTTTCTCTTTTGCAAGTCGCAAATATAAATACTTTGATTCAAGTGAATGGACAATAAAATATTACATTACCCTTTTAGGGTTATAAGTTCGACAATCATTTACATAATACCCAACCCTACTCATAAACATAATCATAGAAATATACTGACTCAGTATAAAGATATAGAGACGCAGCTCCGAAAATACAAGATACTTGGAGTCGCAGCTCCATAAACTTAACATTAACTCTCAAAATCAACCCAGCTGGCCAAACTAAAATAGAAAAGACAATTCGTTCCCGTACATCGTGAGAAGGATAAACCCAACTGACGATATCTAG
>CM061063.1:171181825-171226818 GCA_030762895.1 Sophora flavescens | reverse complement strand
ATTTTAGTTCAAAAGGAGTATCAGCACCAGGATATGAAATACACAATCCATTGTAATTTACATCAGGGGCAGCAAGCTGTCTTAATGTCCTTTGGTCTCCCATGTTTTCAAAAACAGTTTTGGAATTAGAATCACTACTAGTGCTAGCCCGAAATTCTCTACGGAGTGTGTGCAGTGTTCTTTCAATTTCCGGGTCAAAATCACACAATTCAGGGCAATTAGACCTAGTAGCCAGACCAATTCAAAATAAAAACGAAAGTAAAAGAAAAAGACAAGAAAGAAAAATAAAAAATGGAAAAATAACAAACAAGAGTCCCCGGCAACGGCGCCAATTTTTGGTCGCGCTGTCGCACACGCGCCAAAAGGAACGAGCGGGTTTTCAAACTGTAGTTTAGGGCGACAACTCGGATGTCGTCTCACAAGGACTCTTAATATTTTCCACGAAAATCAGTTTTGGGGGGGGTTGGATTGGGATGCAAATAAGTAAACAAAATAATAACAAAGCAATGAAACAAGGCAATTCAAAAAGATTATCAGATAGCAAACAACGATTAATCTACTGTTCTCGAATTCCCAACTATCCTTGGTTCATGTAATCCCAAGCCCTACGCAGATTCTAATCCCCTTTCAGTTGTAGCAACAATTAACAACGCAATCACTACTACGGATATATGTTCCTATTCCCGAAATAACAAACGGGGTTAAGCCCTCATGAACTAACGAACATGAATGAACACACGCGAAATAACAAACGCGATTAAGTATAGGAACATAACATCACTGAAACAAATCAATACAACACTACACACTCCTGAAATAACAAACAGAAATGTATAATATGGTATTGAAAAGGGAAAACCAATTAAAATAGGAATTACAAAACCTCAAGTATATGGAATTCTCATACAGTAGACTAATCTAAGAATTCAGTTCTCCATGACAATAACGAAACACACAAAAAATTTAAAACTATGGAGAAGCAAAAAAGTCCCTCATAATCTACCCAGACAGCTATTTATAACATCCAGGAATTTTCGCCCTCTCGCGAGGCGAAGCCTCTCTCGCGACGCGAATCTTGTGAACAGTCTGCAACCTTTGGTATTCTCGCGAGGCGAACACACCTTCGCGAGGCGAGAATTGGAAGGGTCTTCTTATTATGCCCGTTATGAACATCAGGTGCCAACCGTGATGCTTTCTGACTTCCAGTCTCGCGAGGCGAATGGATGCTCGCGAGGCGAGACTCTTCAACTTCAAAACTGCCACAGCCGTGACCTTCAACACGGGTAAGCCGTGATAGTCTCTGACTTTCAGGGCTGGGTGACTCGCGGGGCGAAAGATTCTTCACGGGGCGAACTAGAGACCTTGCATTTTCTTGGAACAGTCAGCCTTCGGGGTCGCGAGGCGAATAAACTCTTGCGAGGCGAATCCCCTGTTTCTTTATTCTCTTGACTTCCAACTTAACCTGAAAACAAAGACACGGCTATAAGTGTATTATTTGACTCAAAACTGGCTAAACTAACCTAAAACTACTTTAGAGACTCAAAACCTTGCTTGAGGACAATCTAATCTAATTTGGGTGAAAATAGGATATAATTTGCACAAAACCCTGGTCATACTAGCCATAAAACTAGCTGAGCCAGAGGCTGATCAACAACCATCCCTCATCAATTCACAGTAACACTGCATTTAGGTACATCACACACATACACATATATAATGTACAAAGCTTACATACAATATTGGTAAGCATATATATATATATATATATATATATATATATATATATATATATATATATCTATATATATATATATAATTTACCAAATATCAAAATCATGCATATATAACCAATTAATTAAGTAATATACTTTAACACAATTGCAGATAACAAATTGAATGAACCCCACCAAAAAAAAGCAACATGACTCTCTTTTTTCTATATTGTGCAGCTCTACAATACAATGGCCAAGTCCAAGAATAATGCTAAGAAGCTCTAATGCTAAGAAGCTCTGGTCTTTGTCTCCTCTCATTGTTTACAATCTCATCATACTCAGGACTAAGACCAGGTAGACAACCAGTCCTCACCCAAACATCCTTTTCCATTCGTAGATGAAGCGCAAGGTAGGGTCCCTTGCTTTTCATTCTCTCTGCAATCTAGTTCCCAAGTTCCTGAACTGGCTTTGTAAACCTCAATTCATTGAAAGCAACCTGAAAGATAATGTGAGAACAGTCACAGTCTGCTATCAATTGTTATTATATAAATAAAGTTTCGAGGGGTGAGTGTTGTTTTCTTCTTTTATTGCTTTGCTTTTCCATCTTTCAAATAAGAAAAGAGACTTGGCAATTACCTTGCATCGAAGTTTCTGGAGATCAGAAGGAAGATCCTTTGACAGCCTTGAATCCAAGCCACGTAAAAGCAAAACGTCTTCTCTGTTGAGCTGCATAGGACAACAAGAATCATGTTAAAATCTAGTTCAACAAGAACAACACTCACATCACACTTTTTCTAGACAAATCAAAGCTTTCCTTAGTTCAATACAAGCTAATACATTGGCTACATAATATTGCTGTCATTAAATTGATATGGAGGGCTCTAACTACTTGCTTACTTTACAATACAACAACTCTTGTTATGGTACTGGTAATGTTGGTGTCATCCATGAAATGACCATATGTGAAATTATTTTAGAACCATACAAACACTATATTATATTATATATAGGAAACAGTTTAGGACTCAATCTGGAGAAGCTAAAGCCTACTGCTAACTAAATATAGGCTCAAGGAATAAAACACAAGAAGATAAATAAACTCTTACTCTTTTGAGATAGCGCGACCGGATCCAACTGGGAGTGACATGAAGGGGAGGGTTCCTTCCACTGGCCTTGTCATCAAGTGCGTTGATGGCAATGCTGAAACCACTCTCACATCATTGGCAAGAACACTTTTGAAGTGCTCCAAATCAAATATATCAGCAAATTCATTGCAACCAAACCAATAGAAACACACAAATAAGGAACAGCACAAATTATTGAAAACTCTTCAATAATTTAATTAACATTAACAAAGAAGTTGGACCAGTATCAAGATTTATGTTTTATGTTGAAATTTATGTAACATTTTCAAATGCTGGTACTTATGAAGATTTAGTCCAAAATTCTAGCAGTTAGAATCATATAATCAGCTAAGCTCAACTCTTCATTTGTTAAAATGATTCAACATGAAAAAGTATCAGAGACTACGGACAAGAATCAATTACCTTTCATCTCCCCAAATGACATTGACTTGCAATATAGGTACAACCAAAGCTGCACCAAGAATCCTAGCAATGACAACAGCATCAACAATCTGATTCCTCTGCTGATTCATCCCACCAGAAACAACCACCATGAGGTACTTTCTCCTGTCCCTCAAAACCAATCCCTGGCAAAAGAGAGCAAGGGAACAGACATATTATACTAAAAGGAAGTTGATGTCATCATATTCACTTTGCATAAGTGTTTCAAGGCCATTATAGCAATGCTTTCCTAGCACCATTCTATTTTATATATAAACAACTTTTTGAGTTTTCATTGATCAACTACATTCTGTTAGAACTTTCCTCATTTAAGCTTAACTGTGATAACTTATATGAAGGTTGAGTGATACCATGAAGATGCACGTTTGAGCACAACTTTCCAACAAAGAAGAGTTCACTATCTATCATTGGTTCAAAATCAGTTCAACTTTCTTTGAAGCTAAACATGGAGAAGCGAGGTTAAATCATGTGACAAAGAATACATGAGGATGGCCATGCTAAAACATGAACAAACTTTCAAAGAACAGGTACTTTTCTTTTTGTCCCTTCAGGATATTCTTCCTTAATCTGCATCAATGGAATCTAGTGTCACGAGATCTTTTTTTTTTTTTTACGGGTATATGAGCTTCACCGTTTGTATCGAATCCAAAAGATACTGATGAAAAATATGGAATCAAGGAGAGGTATTGAAGTAAGTGAAAGAGAATGGTACTTCAAGAATGTCATTAGCTTAACTCAAAATGCTCATCATAAAGGTGCACAAGAAAAGCCTCAACTGAAATTTGATCTTGAAAGGCCTGCAGAGATATGTTAATCCCATCAATAAGAATATCACCGCTTGCAGGCTCAACTAAACGAAACAAAGCACTTATAAGTGTAGTTTTTCCACTTCCAGTCCTTCCTACAACTCCAACTCTACTCCCTTCTTTAATCGTACAAGTGATACCCTTAAGGACTAATGGAGCATTTGGACGATATCTAGTCTGAAATAAGTGTAGAAAATTCCATTAGTAAGAAATAAAATGAAAAATTTAAAAGTAGATGTTGAAAAGAAAAGAAAGGACGAGGATGAAACTTCACCAAAATAAAAACAATAAAAAAGGTTTTTGTTACCTCTAAGTCTTGAAGATCAATCCTACCCTTGGAAGGCCATGAAGATGGAGGCCTATTATCAGCCACAATGGCAGATGGCTCCGCCGGTATGTGAATGAACTGTTTGACCCTTTCAACAGATATAATATAGTTTGATAAATTGCAAAAAAATCTTGTCCAAAAGACTTGTGCTGCAGTCAATGAGAAAGCATAATAAAGAGACAACCCCACAAGACCTGCACACATCAGGAGAATTGCCAAGAATAATTAGCATCTTTACAACATGAACAAAAAACCTTACTGTCGTAACAATTTTTTTTTGAAGTAATGTTACTTGGGGATATGTGAGGAAGTAGAATAAATAATAAAGTTGCAGTGAAGACTGTCAAATTTTGAAGTACTTCAATCCTTAAAACTAACCATTCCATGGTCCCATTAGAATGAAAGAACATTGTTGCATCTGTGTCCAAAAGCATTAGGTAGTTTTTAAAAAATCTATCGACCATATTGAATGCTCTTATTGTCACAACTCCAAATGATGTCTCAGCTACAAAATTCATGACTGGAGCTTTTGTGGTTCCATTGATTCTTATTATTTCCCTTGCAGAGGCTTGATAATATCCCTTTCAGACCAGAAAGAAAAAAGATTTAAAGTTACTAGCTCCATGATTTACGTAGGGACAGAGAATAGAAATCAGTAAAATTTAGAAAGTGAATAAACCTGAATATATTTTGATGCAACCATAGCAGGAATAGCAACAATGAGAACTTGCCATGTGACTGAAGACATTATACAAATTGTCACTATAATTTCAATAGCTACACTTGCTACGAAAGTGATGGAATAAGGAATATCAAAGTCCAAAATACTCAAATCTGATGAAGCCTGCAAGTGAGAAAAAATGGCATAAATTTATGGTATGACTAAATACTGATGAATATACAGAAGGAAATTATATAGATTATATTCCAAACTTACTCTGGTTAAAATCCTTCCTACAGGTATTGAGTCAAAGAACAACATAGGAGCATTGAAAATAGCCTTAGTGAAACTAGAGAAGAATGTTGCAGAGGCTTTTAGTCCAAGATGTGCAGCGAAGAAAGACCTTAGATATACAAACGGAATACTAACAAATGAAATTAATGAGTAAATTCCAATCAAGGTGGCACTAGTTACTTTTGGTATTTCACTGGCTATAGCAAGCCAAAAGGTTGATGCAGTCTGCAAAGCAACAAAAGCAGATTGTGCTAATATCATCAAACACAGCACTAATGACCCTCTGGAAAATGAAATATAATCCCAGAATGGCTTCCAACCAACATCACCAATCTCTTTTTCTTCTTCTTGTGTAAGTTGTACCCCGAGTTGACCCTTGGTAGAGATCTCCCCCTCATTTTGATCCTTAGTAAGATAAAAACCATGAGATTCTTCTGTATGATCCATTACCTCATTTTCAGAACCTCCTTTTATTTCACCATTTTGATCCAACTCTTTTATTGCATCTTTATGGGTGCTAACAAGCTGTTCAAATGCTGTCCCAGCTGTAAGGAGATCGTCATAATTACCTGATTGAGTAACTTTTCCACCCTCCATCACCTAGAATTTGAGTTGTCAGGTTGCATAAGAATTATGCTCTAACATAATGTAACTTTAAAATGAGATACTTTACCAGGATTTTATCAACTTGTGAGAGAAACTCTACTTGATGAGTCACTAAAATGACTGTTTTCTCTTTTAGAGCAGTCATGACACAGTCCTATAACTACATAAATGCAATTAGTTTCTATCACTGAAATTAGGCCAACCATTGATCGATAATTAAGAATCTGAAAGTGATAATCTTACGTTGAACAGAATAGCAGCAGTGTGAGCATCAACGACCTTTGAAAGGGTCATCAAGGAGATAAATGTCAGCATCATTGTAGACTGCTCGAGCTAGTTGAATCCTTTGCTTCTGACCTCCACTCATGTTGATCCCTCACTGACCTATTTCTGTAAGATCACCATGGCTAAAATCATTAATATCCTTGCCTAAAGCACAAACTTTAATGGCATTCTCATATCTTGTCTTGTCCATTGGCTTGCAAAAGAGTATATTATCTCGAACTGTCCCACTTTGTATCCAAGAAGTTTGAGAGACATAGGCTAGGGTGCCATCTATTTTAACACCGCTTTCCAATTTCAAGAAATTTGAAGAAAAATATCTAAGACTATAAAATATTAATTTGGGATGATAGAAAAATTAATATTGCTTGGATAATAACTCACTTGTTCTGAGATTTTGGGAATCTCTCCAAGCATTGAATACAAAAGAGATGATTTTCCAGCTCCAACGAGGTCCACAAACTGCTATTTTTTTGTCCCCATTTTACTTCTAAATTCACATTCTGTTAAAGTTGGGGTGAATGATTCCCGATCCCAAATGAAGTTGCCACCTTGAATTTCCACAATATTGCCATTAACTGAACATTGTTTTACATCTCTTCCACTATCATCAATGTTTAGCTCATCATCAAGTAGAAAGGTATTGAGGCGATCAAATGAGACCTTAACCTGGATCACAACAGATAGAGCCTCAGGAATCATTGAACTGGTTCTCGCCATTATCCTCAAAGTTGCAAGAACTGTGAAAATGGTTCCAGCATTTAATGGGGCACTATGAATGGAAGACATAGACACAAAAGTTGTAAAAGAAATTTTTCAAATTTTAACTGAAACCACTAATAAAATCTGAGTTTATTATCTCTTCTGCATGACCCAATGACAATATGAGTTGTTTCCAATAAAAATCATTACTTTGCAAAGTCAAAAACTTTAGAAATACCTTATTAATTAGTTGCCTGCATTTTGGGTACCTTTTGCCACACTTATCTGCAGCATATCGAAGACATTTTCTACAAAAGCTGCAAAATTGTTGATTCTGAATCAGAAATCTAGGAATTATATATTAAAATGTGTACCTCCCACAAGAAAAATTTCCAGCCAAATGAGAAATTCAGATTAATGGGGTGTTTGTCTTCTGATTTGAAATGTATCTATGACCACAAGGTGTGGAACTTGGCTCAAAGCATATCTCCAAACAAATCTGCAGAGAAGTAAATCAAATATCATGGTCATGTCTCCACAAAGAACACCAGAAACCAAAACTGATCCTGGATGGTTTTAATTTAGAGAAACTAAAACGAGATCAGTATGAATCATCATCACAAGGCTCTTACAGCATGTATATCAAACACAACAGATCGATTTCACTCACCTTACTAGATCGCAGAGCTCACAGGAAACGCAACAAAGATCGCAGCACACTAGAAATGCAGGAGACGAAACCCTCTGCAAACGAATCGAAACTGGTGCGTGCGGAGGGAGATGGCGCGATGGTGGGGCGGGCTGGAGGACGGAGCGTGCGGTGGCCGGAGATTCCACGGTGGAGGTGGCGCGAGCGAGATTGTTTTATGAAGAGGCGATTTTGGTAAATGAGAAGAAGTCAGAAACAAAGGGTTGTTGAAAAGATGAGGGTTTGAGAAGAATGAGGGAAAAGAGCCACGTGAGAGAAAGTCACAGTGAGCAAAGGAATATATTTAGTAAAAGGAGAATAGATAGCACTTCCTTGAAAAAGCGCTGTCTATTTACTTACCTATGATAGCGTTTTCTCTATCTATTCTCTTACCTATAATAGCGCTTCCTCGAGAAAACGCTATCTATTCCTATCAATCAATATTTAATAGCGTTTCCTCAAAGGAGCGTTGTCTTAGAATAAGGAATAGATAGTGCTCCCTTAAGGAAGCGCTATTAAAAACCTTCCACCTATTTTTTAGTAGCGTTTTTTATTGAAGTGCTGTTGAAAGTGCGCTACTAAAACCCTTTTCTGTGGTAGTCTTTTACAAACATTCCCAAGTACCAACAATCATAGATATTTAGAAAAAGGCGGAAATAACAATGCCCCTAAAACAACAACAACTTACTTTGGAAATATGTTTATAATAATACATAGACATGAGACTGGCCAAACACAAAAAAATCGACAAAATGTCCATTATACTAAAGCCCTTGAGACTGTGTCCATGTCTCTAAGTACTCTAAACTCCAACAGGATGTGATGGAGAAACATTGTTGTCGTCATCTTTGGCCAACGTAAGATAGAAAACAACAAACTAGAAAATACAGAGAGGTGAGATTTCCATTCATCTTACACTTAACGCAGACATGCAATGGTACAACACACAGGTACGTACAAATATCAATAAAGAGTTATATCATCCATCACAACAGAAATAATAGTGTTTCACAACAACATAATCACAAGGCACCGTTTTTCCTAGATAGAAGACATCTAAGACTCGAGGAATGACCCTCGATTCCCTCTACCCTTGTTTTAACAAATAGTCGGAGAGAGTGGTTCGGAGGATTGTTCGGAGTCCACCCGTCTTGGGTTATAAAATGCATCAACAGTCATCGGGGTGCACAGAGACTTTTGGGAACATCCTTCACTACCAGAAAATACATAGTGTCTAGTAGAGTATGTCGGTGTATTGCAAGAACACCATGCCATGGAGGAACAACCCATTGGGCTTATGTGAGTATTTCATAACCCAGACATCGCCAAGGATCAATATATATTCACTACGAAATTCGCACCCGCATTAAAGTGTTAGCTCAATCTCCTAGGTGCAACGGCCTTACAGAACATAGTTTCATTGTGTGTTTAGGCAAACTTTGCTGGAAGTGCGTTCTTCTCGTCCATCTAACGGTTGACATCGTGATTCCTTTGAATTCTTTCAGTAATCTTTGTAACAGATGCTAGATGTTCTTAAGTCCGAATCTCCGATACTTAATCATCAAGATAAAGTTCTCAAGTAACCTTTTATCTTTGTGCAAAGTTTTATTAAAAAACTTGTTTACAAATCCTAGCACATTATGAGATTGGAACATAGGTCCAATTATTTATTTCTCTGTACTTTTCTAGTTGAGCCTTTTTCTTTGACTTTCAATAAAACAAATCATTCCGAGTCCATTAAATTTTATGGAATATGTATAATGAATTATCCATACTTTATGACATAAGGTCGAGTTCAACCCCACGTCATAAATTATTACGTTCGTATTTTCACTAAGTCATTCTTGACTTAGGTTTTTACATTTTCGATAAAATCTTGTCTTTGAAGACTAAATTCCTTTTGGCTTAAAACCAAAACCCTTAGATAAAACCAAATCCATTTTCAAGAGTAATTTCCCTCAAAGATACATATGTATCCATTTCTCCAAAACATTTATTTAAAAATCCTTAAAAACGTTTAACAACGTTTCGCTGCTTTTTACTGAATTTAGGCCCAAAAGCAAAACATAGTTCTTCACCTCAAATGTATTACTCTCCTAGGTTATATTACTCATATGAAAATGTTGAATCACTGATTTTCCATCAAAATCTCCACTTATGCAAAATTTCTAAGAATTTGATCGAACATCGTTAATTTTGTAAATCGCGTAAATCCTTTTTCAACGATTTTACACTCTAATATTCCAAAAATCATTTTTGGAGTTTTAGAACAGTTTATAAGCATTAAAAACAGTTCCTAACTGCCCAATTACAGTTATTTTCGAAAAATGCAGTTTAGTCCCTAAACTTTCATTAATTACAAAAAGGTCCTTATTCACTTAAAACCTTATAACTTTTTATTTATAACTCCAAATCACACCAAACCAACTTCTTTAGAAATAGTTTTCAGTTTCTCTCTAATTTCCAGAAATTAAATTTCTACCCCAAATAGTTTAAATTAATTGCAAAAAAGGTCTTTTTTTACAAAAAGCTTATAACTTTTTTTGTATTAATCCAATTAACACCAAACCAATTTCTATGGTTTTGTCACATCAAGAACTACAATCTTAACACACAAGAACATGAATTTCAGTGCAGCCACTGAAACTCTCAGAAATTGCATTTTAGTCCCTAAGGACACATAAAATCATATCTTTCAATATACACACATCCAAATCAATTCAAACCAATTTCTATATTCTTATATATTCATTTACTTCTCATAAAAATTATTCAAATAATTTAACACATCATAGAACCCCTTAAACCGGTCATGGCCGAATGGCCTTAAATTATTCATGTTAAGCATCTTTGTTTAACAAAACAATCAACAATGATCAAGGTCTTAATTAAAGATCAATAACACCAAAACAACATATATCACAACCAACATATATCAAACCAAATCCTCCAAGAGGATCACACACATATGAAAATAAATATACAAATTTATGCTTAGGAAATACAAGACCACTTAAACACTAATAAACCACCAACATATCTACGCTAAGGTAGGATGATGGTAATCTCCCCATACCTTTTTGGATCACTTGAAAAGTCAAGTAATGAGATGATGTTGTTCCTAAGCCTCAAGGTCTTGCACAACAAAACCTAGGCATGAACAATCAACAAGAAAACAAGTTAAAAATGAAAGAAAACCATCTAACCCTCTTGAGAGTTAGGTTCAGCCTTGTGAAGAAAAATGGTCTAGAGATCTCTGAATTTTTCAAACTCTTGGATGATGAAAATAGAAGTCATATGAATATCATAGAAATTGGAATCACATTAAAAGGATTTTTCTATGATTTTCTAGAGATTTTTGAAGTTCTAGATCTAAGAATTTGAAATTTGTGAAAAGTTGATATAGAAAGAAAAGTTGTGAAGGAAAAGGAAGGTATGATCATTTATTACATGAATCTACCTTTAGATTTTGAAGAAACCTACATGAACTCAGACTTCCTTTGCAAAATCAAGTGTAAGACTTAAGAGTTTTTGTGTCAAAGTGTAGGAAATGAGCAAAAATGGTTGAAATGAATGTCAAGTGAGTCTTATAGGGGAGAGGCTGCGCACATAATGAAGGAGTGAAAGGTAAAATGTTGTCATGGCTAACTTGTAGTTAAAATGAAGGATTAAGGGTAATTTGGGTATTACACACTTAAGTCAACATTACATGCATTTAATGCATGATGACTAACCCCTATGACTCACCCCCCATGAGTCATCACAAATGACTCATTGTCTTCATCCATCCGGCGTCGGGTTTTGTCTCTACACATCCGTCGTCGATTCCCTCGATCCCCGATCGTCGAGTATTCGCCCGAATAATGTATAATAACCTATTTATTTTGAAAATTTTCAAAATAACCACTATGGTTGGAAATAAAATATAAACCTAAACGGTTTCATTCACAAGTCAAAATTAGGTTTTCTGACCAGTAAAATCTTAGTGTCAGTGAAAACGCAGACCGGGTTTCTTCTGAGTTTCAAACCTAAATCTTTACCATAAGATTATACCATAAGGTTGAGTGTAATTATGATTTTATTTTATTAAAAATCATTTTCTAGATCTAATATAAAAATTACAAACAATTAAAATTCTACCGATAATTGAAAAACAGTAAAAACAGCAAAACAGTAAAAACCGTAAAAACAGGGTGTTACACAAGATCATTTGTCGTAAAGTGTGGATAATTCATTATCCATACCTCCATAAGATTTAATGGACTAGGAGCTATTTGATTTCTTGAAAACCCAGAGAAAGGCTCAATTAGAAAAGTATAAAGAAATAAATGATTGGACTGTCGATCCAATTTCATAATGTGTTAGGACTTGTAAGCAAGTGCCTTAAAATATCTTTACACAAGCATGACAAGTCTGTTTGAGAACTGTGGAATAGTGAAGAGTCGATGATTTGAACCCGAGAATACCGTCCGTCAGAGATTGACATCGAGTGGATTCCGGTGGAGTCACGAGGTTATCCGATGGATAGACCAATTGGACGTATTCCAGCAATTTTGCCCAGATACATAGTTGATACTATGTTCGGTGAGGTCATTGTGCCCAGGAAGCCGAGTTCCGGTTGTAGAGGTTTCATAAAGAGCCTGATGTGTTACATAGAGTTTGAGATCACATGTGATTATGATTGTACGTACGTTATGATTCAAGCCTTATGTGCCTAGTCAGCTAGCCACACATGGTGCCTAAGGTGGGTGAATGTGAAACCTATACTGACCATTCCTTTTCAAAATATCAAATTAACTCTGATGTTAGAATCGGATATTCCTTGAGACTGTGTAGGAATGGGACTATACGGTTTCAATCGGTTTCTCTCTATTCCTGTCCTCCGATGGACAAACCGTGTCTAGTTTGCTTGATAAGCTTACTGTCAAGTTTGATATATTATATTCTTGGAGTTTTGAGTTGCAGAATTAAAATGGGAGATAAAAGAAATATAGTACTTTTGTATTATGTACCTGTGAGTCGTACCACTGCATGTCTGCCTTACGTGTAAGATAAATGGAATCTCAACTCCTTATTTTATTTTGCCTATGTCGGCTGGCTATGTGCTTTCTGTATTCTTTTGAGAAGATTGAGACATCAAGATGACAGTTGACTGATTCATCATAGAGATCGAGGTTCGAGTATGCGAACGTTATGGTGGAACTTCTGTTGAACATCTCCCAGACTTCAGAGGGTTCAAGGCGATGGTATTAGGGTTTCAGTTATGTCTAACCTTTCTTTTCTTTAGATAGGCATGAAAGTCAGTGATTCGTAAGTTATGGCTTTTCCTTAGAAAGGGAAATGGTTTAGTCTGAGAGTTACTTTTGTAGTGACTCTAGTAGTGTCTTTTGTGACGACACCGGTTGTGGACTCAAATAGTGTTTCCACTAGATATCGTCAGTTGGGTTTATCCTTCTCACGATGTACGGGAACGAATTGTCTTTTCTATTTTAATTTGGCCAGCTGGGTTGATTTTGAGAGTTAATGTTAAGTTTATGGAGTTGCGACTCCAAGTATCTTGTATTTTCGGAGCTGCGTCTCTATATCTTTATACTGAGTCAGTATATTTCTATGATTATGTTTATGAGTAGGGTTGGGTATTATGTAAATGATTGTCGAACTTATAACCCTAAAAGGGTAATGTAATATTTTATTGTCCATTCACTTGAATCAAAGTATTTATATTTGCAACTTGCGAAAGAGAAAACAAATTACCCCATTATTTTATAGCCGATTTTTATCAACCTACTTTTTGGACTTAAAATGTCACGTACGATGTAAAGCTCGAGAAGGGTGTTACACCTTTTCTTTTCTCCCCCTTTTCTATCATTTTTCTTCCTCTTTTGGCATTATCAAAAAGGTAAGTACTTTGGTACTTAGGGATGTACTTTGGTACTTTGGTAAAAGGAGATGGTTATGGGAAGAGATTAGGACATGCTGATGTCAGTTCAATCATATTTTATCATTCAGATATTCTAGATAACATATTAGATTTCAAATATATATACCAGATAAAATATCATCACAAGAGAATAAATATGAGTTCCAATTACTCACAATATATACCAGAGAGGTGTGAATACCAGTTCAAAGAAACACAAATGTTCAAATTGTTCAAGAAATTTTTAACATCATCGAAAAGCTAAGTATTTGATAATTTCTTAATAATTTCTGTAGGAGGTCCATGATTTCGTCTAGCTTTTGATGTGTTAATCTGATGCCTTCTCTTGCAACAGGATCACACACATGAACTGTGTTTTCTTCAGCAGGTTGCTTAGAAGATGATGCTTGAGAGAAGTTCTGATTAGAGGGTCTTTGCTCAAGGTTCTCACCAGGGTGAACAGGAGACAACGGAGTAGGGGCTGCTTGCATACAAGCTTCATTGGAAATAAAACCAGCTTCATTTTATGAGTACCATAGGTAGAAGAATAACATTCGAAGGTACCTCAAATGCAGATTGATTAGAAGGTCCTATGGCATGATCTGTGGCATGATCTACAAATTAAGTGACAACCAAACCAAATGTTTCAATAGACCTTGAAGAGACATTGTCTCTTACTTCTTCCTCAATCTCTTCATCAACTTCCTCAGAATAATCATTCAATTCAATCACTTCCACATGATTCTCTACTTCTTCCAAGATGATATTGTTGGAGGACGGTAACAGAGAACTATCAAAAGTTATTGGTTCAGACAGGGTTTGAGAAAGGGGTTTAGAGACAATTTCAAAAGTTGGTTCAAAAACAGGTTCAGACGCAAACAAAGGTTTTGCATTAGATAGTAGTTCAACAACCATTGTCATCAAATCAAGCGCATTTCTTGAAACATTAATTGTTTCAGAGAAAGAACATAACAAATTGTGTAAAGTGCACAAATATGTGAAAAAGGGTAAGAGAGGTAAAAACTCTGGAGAACTGATATTAATGATGGGTGTGAATCCGCAAGTGTACGACTTCATCGTCAAGTAATAAAAAGATCGAACCCACAGAGACGGTGATATTAAATAACAATTAATTATTAAATTAATTAAACTAAAAAAGAAAAAGATTTGGAATTTGAATTAAGAATTACCTAACAAATCAAGTAATTAAAACGCATTCAAATAAAATTGCAATCAAATCAAATTTGGAGATTTTCAAATTAAAAGAGATTTCTAGGAATTGGGTTACCACCAAGACTGCTCATGCTACTAAAATTGACTACCCCTCTTGTTAATTATCAAAATTTGATTTGAAGGTGAATTTATCCTATATAAGTTAATGTCCCATCTCGAGATACAAGAATCGTACCCAATTAAACCAACCCCTACTCTGGTGGTAATTGTATTTAAATCGAACCCATTAAGATTCGTGACAATTCAATGAACCCTCGAAGGACCGCATCTAACTCTCGTGATTTAAGTCCTAAGTTCAATCCCTATAGATCCAATACCTAAGTTCACCACTAGGTTCATCCGTAGAGTATCTATGACATGCAAATAAGTACGCACCAAATTCACAAGTAATTAATGCAATATGAATTAAATCGAAAGCAAAATTGAAATTAACAAGAAGCAAAACGTCAATTCATAACATAAAACAAGTCTGGGGCATAGCCCCAATTCCTAGAAATAAAAAAAACTACTCGCGTATTGACATATTCATAGCAACCTTGAATAACAAAAGCATAAAAATCCTAAGAGAAGAGAAGAAATTGAGAAGACGAGAAATCCTAATTTTTGCCTAAGGTAGCAGCGAAGTTCTCTTTACAATTTGCGGATGGCTCAACTAAAACTACTCTCGGCGTACTAGAGAATGTCCCCATAAAGGTAGAGAAATTTTTCGTTCCTACCGATTTCATGGTGTTGGATATGAACGGGAATTCTAAATTCCCTATCATTCTTGGAAGGCCATTCTTGGCCACAGGTGGAGCAATAATAGATGTAAAAAATGGTAAGCTCTCCTTGAATGTATAGAAAGGAAGGGTGGATTTTGATTTGACTAACTCATATAACAACCCTCCTTTTGAGAGTCATGTGTGCACGATTGAGATAATGCCTCCAAAGGTGAAGGGAGAGCTTAACATGGAAGCAACTCTCAAACTTTGCATGACAAATGATGCACCAAATAATGATGAAATTGGAGTTGCTCAACATGTGGAGTTAAAACTTCTGCCGGGAGGAAGTAAGGCCACGAAACTTAGAGTGAAAAGAGCAAAGCGAAAGCACATGTGGCCATATGAACAAAATAGGCTCTTTGAAGGACTTCCTTGGAAGAGAGGTGTTCTTTCACTTCCAAGCCCAGCTGATCCCGGTTGATTGAAAGGAGTATGGCCACATAAGCTTGACTATTAACCAAATCTCTACTTTATTAATGAAAACACATAAGAATCAAGAGGTCTTTTATTTTGGTTGTAATGGGTCCATGGGATTAATCATTAGGTGGGGAAATCAAGAAAAGGAAAATTCAAGAAGGCTAAACAAAATATCAAACAATGCAAAGCATGACAACCTTCTAAAATACCTTTTTGGGTTTTAGTTCACTTTTCCACCTTTCTTTCTTTTTTTATTTCTCACTTTCTTTTTCTCATCCCCTTCTCCTGTATTTTTTTTTTATGTTTTATTTTTTTATTTGGAGAAGGGGATATTTTCAACTTAAGAGAAATATTTTTCTAACTTTTTCATCCCACAATTTATTTTTCAAACCGCCTTTTTGCCCTTTTTGCAATACTTTAAAAGGTGTCATACCAAGCATCATTCATCAAAATAATTCATGTTACCAAGAAAAGCATTTTATTCTATTAGGCTCAAAATTGAGCAACTAAGGGGTAGCATTTAATCAATCAAAGCTCAGAAGGCCAGAAAAATTCCTAGTGCCTCAATCATTTTCAAATATGTTTTCAAAAATTTCTAAGTTTCAAAGTGGTTTCAAGTCAAGTTCTAGAGAATACAATCTGAGAGGAAGAAAACACTTAATCACAAAGAATGGGGTAAATTTAGTGAGTACCCCTTTTAGGCTCAAAAATCTCACATTTAGTAGTTTGAAGTTAATGAGAAACACAAATCCAAGGAACCATATGCTAATTATCAACTATCAAAAGATCATCTCAAGCATTTTATATTTTTAGCCTATCACAAGAATACAGAAAAAATTGGGTTCAAAAATTCACTGTCTCAATTTATTTGGCAAAGTTTTCACAATTGGATGCATACTCTAAGCAAGGGGCAATCTAATAATGTGATTATGCAAAACATATGATTATGCAAAACTATCCCTATATGAATGCAACATGCAAGAATGCAAAAATAAAAATAATACCCCTACCCCAAGCTTAAAAACTTGCATTGTCCTCAATGTAAATAATTAAGTCGGAGGGAGGATAGAAAATGGAACAACTCACCGAGGTGGTGGAGGGTGTTGGCACATATGCCAGTCATAGAGCTGCTGGAAGACGTGTCATGGCCGTGACATTCATCACAGCTAGGCCGTGATCAATTCTGTTCTGTTGGGCTACTTCGCATCACCCCCGTGATGGCTATCACGACCTGGGCGTGATCCCTTCTGGTTTTCAGCTTCTGGCCCATCATGGTCGTGACCCTCATCACGGCTAGGCCGTGATCCATTCTGGTCTCCTCTTCCTTTTTAAATTGCTCCATCACGGCCATGTTGACCATCAGGGCCAGGCCATGATCTCCTCTGACTTTATTTTTCCATGCCTTTTTGCTCTTTATGCCTTCATAACCTGAAAATACTTGGCAAAACCATCAATTTGTGATCTTTCTTCTCTTAATCTTCTCAAATTATTCAAAAAAAATTCAAAAACAAATTAAAAAGGGAAAGAAAGCTTGGGTTGCCTCCTAAGAAGCCCTTATTTATGGTCTTAAGCTTGACCATACTCCTTTCAATCAACCGGGATCAGCTGGGTTTGGAAGTGAAAGAACACCTCTCTTCCAAGGAAGTCCTTCAAAGAGCCTATTTTATTCATATGGCCACATGCGCTTTCGTTTTGCTCTTTTCACTCTGAGTTTCATGGCCTTACTTCCTCCAGGCGGAAGTTTTAACTCCACATGTTGAGCAACTCCAATTTCATCATTATTTGGTGCATCATTTGTCAAGCAAAGTTTGGGAGTTGCTTCCATGTTAAGCTCTCCCTTCACCTTTGGAGGCATTATCTCAATCCTGCACACATGACTCTTAAAAGGAGGGTTGTTATATGAGTTAGTCAAATCAAAATCAACCATTTCTTTCTCTACATTCAAGGAGAGCTTACCATTTTTTTACATCTATTATTGCTCCAGCTGTGGCCAAGAATGGCCTTCCAAGAATGATAGGGAATTTAGAATTCCCGTTCATATCCAACACCATGAAATCAATAGGAATAAAAATTTCCCTACCTTTATGGGGACATTCTCTAGTATGCCTAGAGGAGTTTTAGTTGAGCCATCCGAAAATTGTAAAGAGAACTTGGGTGGACTCAATTCCTTGGTTCCTAACCTCTCAAAGATGGTATGTGGCATCAAACTCGCACTAGCCCCTAAGTCACATAAGGCTTGGTCTATTTTCACTTCTCCAATTGAGCAAGCAATAGAGAAACTTCCTGGATCTTTTAGTTTAGGAGGCATATTAGTTTTTATCATGGCATCATGCTCCTCAATTAAGCTCTTAGTCTCTTTTTCTACTTGCTTTTTCTTGACTAACCTTTGTGGGAAAGGTATTGGGGGTTGGTAAGGTGGTGGAGGGACATACTTTGGCTCTATCTCTTCATGTTCACTCATGTCCTCCTCACAGTCCACATACTTTTCAACTACCCCAATCTTATCATCCCTCATGTATATAGCATTATAGTGCTCATTGGGATTAACTTCAGGTTGTCCTTGAAACGTACCCTTAGTTCTAGAATATGTACTAGCTTGTTGGGCAATCTGAGTTTCTAAAATCTTATTATGGATGGCTAAGTTATCTACCTTAGATGTTAACTATTTTATTGCCTCATTGAGTGCCCTACCTTGTTGCCTAAACTCTTCATTTTGCTTTGTTTGAGTTTCAACAAATTTTTCCAAAAGAGACTTAAGTTTAGACTTTTGTACCTGAGGATACCCCGATGCAAGTTTCCTATTACCTTGGCCTTCCTGGAATTCGTGGTTCAACGTGTTGTTGTAGTTCCCGTAGGAGAGATAAGGATTATTCTTCCTCACTTGGTTGTAAGAATTGGGGGTAACATAATTTTGCGACTTCGGGTTCGTGTCATAGAAATTGTGACCAGAGTTCACTTGTTCCCCCGAAACACTGGATCCAGGAGCACTACCATGTGGGCACTCCATTATGTCATGTACCTACATTCCAGAAATCTCACAAACAACATTAGTAGCACCTATTGAACTCACATTAGCCTTTTCAAGCTTATCAAAGTATTTATTCAATGAGTAAAATTTAGACATAATTAAATCATTACTATTCATTTCAAACTTACCCCCCGAAAGTTTTTCGGGTTATTACCTCTTTCCGAACCCCATTGGTGATAGTTGGTGGCTACGTTTTCAATGATATTGAACGCTTCAGTCCGTGGTCTATTCATAAAGGCTCCACCAGCTACGGAGTCAAGTGACACCTTCGAAGAGTAATCCAATCCGTTGTAGAAGGTATGCACTAACAACCACCTCTTGAGCCCATGATGTGGGCAAGACTCTAGCAATCCTTTGTAACGATCCTAAGCTTCGGATAAGCATTATCCGTCCTTTTGGAAGAAGCCGGTGATCTGAGTTCGTAGGTAAGCAGTCTTGGATGGAGGGAAGAATTTTTCCAAGAATGCCTGCTCTAGTTGGTCCCGAGTTGACAAAGTATTAGCGGGCACTTGCTTCAACCAAGCTCTTGCCTTTCCAGTCAGAGAGGAGGGGAATAACCTCAAGCGACTAGCATCAATCGGGGCACCTTGAATTCTTATTGCATCGGTGAACTCCAAGAATGTCTCCACATGATCAGTCGGGTCCTCCGAGGGTAATCCTCCAAATTGATGTTGCCTAATCATGCCAATTAACTAAGGCGGTATAATGTAGTTCTCCGCCTCAATTTCTGGCCTAGCAATCCCAGTTTACAAACCCCTAGCATTTGGGGCTGCGTAGTCCTTCAGTGGTTTGGTATCCGGTAGATTCGCCATGAGTGGAATGGGAATCAACCTTTCTCTAGCTCTCTGTCTTTGTAGTCTCCCACATAAATGAAAGGTCCTTTCGATCTCAGGGTCCACTTCAACAAGATTTGCAAGACTTTGGGATCTTCGCATAAAAAGAGAAAAATACCTGCAAAGAGAGATAGATACTCTAGAAAAAGAAAAAGAAATAAATGAAAAAAAATGTCCATAAAAATCAATTTAAAAATTGAATTGAAATTCAAGAAACACAGTCCCCAGCAACGATGCCAAAAACTTGATGGGCGTGAATCCGCAAGTGTACGACTTCGTCGTCAAGTAATAAAAAGATCGAACCCACAGAGGCCGTGATCTGAAACAACAATTAATTATTAAATTAATTAAACTAAACAAGAAAAATATTTGGAATTTGAAATAAGAATTACCTAACAAATCTAGTAATTAAAATGCATTCAAAGAAAATCGCAATCAAATCAAATCTGGAGATTTTCAAATTAAAAGAGTTTTCTAGGAATTGGGTTACCAACAAGACTGATCATGCTACTAAAATTGACTACCCCTCTTGTTAATTATCAAAATTTGCTTTGAAGGTGAATTTATCCTAAATAAGTTAATGTTCCTTCTCAAGATACAAGGACCGTGCCCAAGTTCTAAGGACCACTTCTAACTCTCATGATTTAAGTCCTAAGTTCAATCCCTATAGATCCAATACCTAAATTCACCGCTAGGTTCATCCTTATAGTATCTATGACATGCAAATAAGTGCGCACCAAATTCTCAAGTAATTCATGCAATATGAATTAAATTGAAAGAAAAATTGAAATTAATAAGAAGCAAAATGTCAATTCATAACATAAAACAAGTCTTGGGCATAGCCCCAATTCCTAGAAATAAAAATAACTACTCATGCATTTCCATATTCATAGCAACCTTGAATAACAAAAACATAAAAATCTTAAGAGAAGAGAAGAAATTGAGAAGAGAAATCCTAATTTTTGCCTAAGGTAGCAGCCAAGTTCTCCCTATTTTCGAGCCGAAGAGTCCTATTTATAATGTAGGGTAACTTGAATTCAAAGCTATTACAAAATCAGATCAAATCAACAAATTAAAATTCCAGATATTGCGCGTCACGACCGTGATGCCTGTCACGGCCAGGCCGTGACAGATTCTGTCTTGGAAAATTTGGCATTGCTCAATCATGACCATGATGGCTGTCACGGCTTGGCCGTGATGGGCTCTATTTGGCTTATTTTTCTTGTTTTTCAAGCTTTGTCTTCATGCAAGCTCCAACATAACTGATCCTGAGCATTTTAATCTTCAATTCCTGTACATAAACACCACAAAACCACCTTACTCTATCCAAGGTAAAAACTAACAAAAATCAAATTAAATATGCCTAAACTATATGAAAATGCATGAAAAATGTCAAGAAAATATGAGGTGAAATCACTCTCATCAATTAACAACATGTGTTTTACACACCATGCTCAATCTAGCAACACTAGATAGAGTACTGATTCTGTAGAACAAACTTTCCGTGATTCTAGTAGGAGGAATAGATATTTCTTAAAATTTTCATACTTAATGAAATTGAATTGAAATTCAATCAGAAATCTTGGACCAGCACAACAATAGAGAAATGTGTTTTCAAGAAGGGAGACTTTATGGTCATCAGTAATAAGCAAAATGAATTTTTGAAAACAAGGATATAAAGGAAGGGGTTTAGAAGGTCCAACATACCCAAAATGTTGGAGAGCAACAAATCCATTTCTTCCTCTTTGGCTTGGGGTCTTCCATTTCAAGTATTATGTCAATCCAAAACATGATGCTTCTACATCCCATTGACCATTGATGTCCTCTATCATTAGTCCAAAATCTATTGGAGTGAAATCTTTTATGTTCCATATTCTTCTTCTTCAATTCTTTGTTTCTTGAAGAACCTTACTTCAAACATTTCTTCTCTTCTTTTTCTGACAAGCCTTTTCTTTTTGGACACAGTTCCTTACACATTTTTGAAGGGTTATGAAACCACTTCAGAAACTAAGCCATAGGCTTCACCAGCTCTAGCCTTGTCTCATATAACAGACACATCTTCTAATCTTATTCCAGCTTTCCTCTTCAAAACCAAACTTATTGGTTTATCATCATCTGAGTCATCTTCTTCAGAGACTCTTGCCAAACTTGTTCTAGCGGTATTTATAGTAGGATTTTCAGCAATCCTGAGATTGAGATTCCCAGAAACCTCACTCCCATCATCATTTTTCATTTTCAGTTGTACCATAGTTGCTACTTACAGGTGTCAAGTTCAGATTCGGAGTTTAAGCAGTTCCCTTATTTCTCACAATCCTAGTGAACAACATCCCATAGGGATAAGAAGTCTTGTTCTCTTGCCTCGTAGTCTTCATCATATGACTGAAAACAATATCATTTATATCTATCTTAATATAAAGCATAAGATGATATAAAGAAAACTTATCTAACTTGGTAATGATGTTCCCTTGCACTCTTCTAGGTGTCACACACCTTGTCAGAAGCAAATGCAAAAATCTAGCTTTCGGGGTGAGGTCCTTAGCCAAGTTCCTTTCCATTAGAGGTGAACCAAACAAAGCCATGTTGATGTCTTCATTCCTGACTAAGTTATCCCAGTAGTCAGAATAACAAGCGCCTTCCCTTGCGCATCCAGTGACTTCTTCTAAGTTTTTTGAATCGAAGCGGTGTTTCATGCTATTGACATTTCCAATGACGCTAACCACAAACATCGTGCTATCAATGTTATAAGATCTCCATAATTCTTTCAATATGTGAGGATAAGTGTTTTCCCTGATGGATAAGAAGTTTGCCCATCTAGCATACTCTAGTTCAGAAGAGACATCAATGCCCACATATTTGATTTCTTCGAAGTTAACATCACTTTCTACTACTACTAATCTTCAAACTTCGCTTTCGTCCATATTGTTGATTGTAGGTAGATTGGTTGCTCTTCTAGGTTCCATTTGAGTATGAAGGACCGAAAAGTTAGGAATTTTTTACAATAAAGGGGATGAAAGCAGAGAACTTCAAAGAGAGAGAGAGCGAGAGTCTGAAGGTAAACGATTTTGAGAAGGTGGAGAGGTTTCTAAAGGGAAAAGCCTTTATGATGTGACAGTTGGAGAGTGAAAAAGTTTCCGAGGGAAAGGAAATGTTTTTCGTTAACTTCCCACTTAAATTTTTAAGATCTGAAATTAATACAAGATTTTCTCAGTTTTAAAAAGATCAACGTCATATTAGACGCATCTTAACACATCAGACACATTATTCAAACATTCATATAGCTACACATCTATTTAAATAAAGTTTGAATACTTACTTATAAGTGATTTGTCTCATTAAATCATCGACCTCTTTATTGTTTCCTGCCCTTGAGGCCTTGGAATATTTTTCATCAATTAGGAGGCTTTGGAATTTATATTGTTTTGTGATTGTGAGTTGTGAGAGTCCACCTTCAAATTTCTATCACAGGAGTCCTCTTAGTTCTACTTAATAAATATGCAATGGGAATAATGAGATGTTTTGGAACCCATACCTTCTCGGGTCCCTTTTTGTTAGATGTATGAGTCTATGAAGAATTGCCTTTCCTTTTATAGAAGCACTTGGACATGATATGTCCAGATTTACCAGAAAATGGACATGAAGTTCTAGAATGAGTTTGTTAGGATTTTTCTGGATATCTGAGAATTTATCAGATACTTTATCATGATTCTCTTCAATGTATCCTATACCAGTTTGGTCAAAGCAAGCCTTCTGACATCCATGAAGTCTTGTCAGATTATTTTTTGCCGACAAATCTAGCAAGATCATTAGTGAGCTCTTCTACTTTTTGTTGAAGTTTCAACACTTCTTCAGATTGTAGTGTTTCATCAATGATCACAACTCTTAGCATTCCAGCCTTGAGATTTATGTTTTCTTTAACTAGCTCATCAATCTCAAGATTTTTCTGTTCATGCTCCCTTGTGAGATTTACATAATTTTCTTAAGATCTTTGAACTTGTCAAGAATGCTAGTTAGATTCACTGAGAAACTCATGATAGGCATCTTGTAGATCCTCAATTTCAGAGTTTACCTCATATTCTGAGTCAGTGTCTCCTAAAAGACATTTGAACTCATCATCCGAGTAAACATCTTCCCAAGTGATCATCTTTTTCAATGGTGGCATTTTGTCACCAGTTGTTTTGAATGCAACTTTTCTGGCATTGACTTTGTTCCATAATTTTCTCATCTTTCTTGCGGCTTCTGAGATTTCTTCATCTTCATCATCATGTGGATGTTTATCCTTAGGCATGCTTGAGGATGGATCGTTGTGATCATTGTTAATTTACTGATTGTTCCTCAGAGGTTTCTTTGACAATGGTCTCCCCATCATAGAATTCCTCAAGTCTATTCCAAATATCCTTAGCTGTTTCTGACTACTTATCTTATCATATTAAAATCTCTTTGAGAGAGCATACAAGTAGGTAACGAGACTTTGCATTTAGATGAACCATGCTCTTCTGATCAACTGACCATCTGTTCCTTGGAATAGAAATTCCATTCTCATCAGTTGGAGTATAAGGTCTTTGAGAGATGATGTCTCATAGATCCATATCTATTGATTCTATGAACATTCCCATTTTGCTCTTCTAGTACTTGTAATCTTTTCCGCTAAACATGGGAGGTTTGCTGAAATATGTGCCCAGATTGTACATGTTGTTGCTTGAGCTTGCTTCACTAGCCTTTGCTCTGATACCAATTGAAATGGCACAAAACAACACTAGAAGGGGAGTTCAATATTGTTTCTAAAATCAGAGTTTTTAAAGCACAAAACAAAGTCGGTGCAGATAAGACGTTTTATGGTAGACACCTGTTTCAGCAAATTGAATCACTCAAAGAAGCTATTAACACTCCCCAAAATATTGATAACAATAAATAAATAAATTATAAATAAAGTAAAGAGTTAGGGAAGAAAGTACTCAAGGATTTATCTTGGTTCACCAACAAATTTTGGGCCATGTCCAGTCCTAGGCTTCACCAAGTTTTATCACTATGACTGATCAAAGATACAGACGAGTATTATTTGCACACCTAGCCTCTTCAGGCTCAACCATAAGTATTATTTGCACACCTAGCCTCTTCAGGCTCAACTGCGAGTATTCTTTCAACAAGCCTCTTCAGGCTCAGGGAGTGTAAAAGTTGTTAGAAGTATAACTTCAGTATTACACAAAAGCAATTCAACCATAATAACACTTCAAAGAGTGAATCAAGATTTATGATAAGGTAGATTGAAGAATGAGATCTTCTCTTAATGATTTGTAGTTTTGGAGAGATGATTGATTCGAGTGTCAGAGCTTTCAGTGTATGTATTCTCAGTGAAATACTATTCTTCTTGAATATGAGTATCTCTTGTATATCTTGTCTTTCGCATGTCTCTTTTTAATATCTTATCTTTGATTGTTATTCCAGTCTTCAAGTTTCTTCATTTTATACTTGTCCATAATAGATCTGTTGAAACATGAACTTTACTTTGCAGAGATCTTCCCTTTATCTTCTGGACATAAAATGGCCATTATGATTTGGTATTAAATGCTTAAGAATGTTGGAGATCCTTTTTTGACCACAAAGCATAGCATACATGCTTTTATACTCGGGCAGTGTTTCTTTCCTCATTTGTGCAACACTGAGAAAAGCCCAGAGAAAGGTGCTTTTCACTTATTGCATAAATGGAGAGAGAGTTGCAACGGGGTATTAATCTTTCCTTCCTTTTTGTAATCATTTGAAGACAGGGAGAGAGACTATTATTCTTATTTTAAATACTTGATTCCTTTCTTCGATGATACTCTTCTATTCAGATTCCCAAGTATTTTCTTCAAGCAATATTTTCTCTTTGAACGTAACTTTATTAATGAGAGAAAATATATCCTTATGCTTAAATGCTTCTTTTATCAAGTCTTCAAACAAGAGATCTGGCTTTAGATGCATTTCTGGTTCTTTGATAGTTCTGATGTAACACCCTTCTCGGGCGCTGCGTTGTCTGTGACACTTATAAGAACGAGTAAAACCGAAAATATTTATTTTTAACCAAAGATACGTTTTTACTTTTTCTTTTCTGCAAATAGTACGATAAACAACACTTAACATACATAATCAAACTTATGCATAACTATTTTATAATCATTCTCCAAGTATTAATAGGCATAAACTTAAACATCAAAAAAATTGAGGAAATACCAATGCCAGTAAAATAAAAACATAATTGGAAATATGTATATAATAATAATAGCATTGGAGATGCAACTCCACACAATATAAACATAGACACAAGACTCATCTTACTGACCTAAACAAAACAATGACGAAATGTCATCCCAGCACAACTGTAACAATCAAGGATGATACACCATCACGCCATGGGTATCCCGTATGCAATACCAAGCCACTGAGATTGTGTTCATGTATCCAGGTCATCTCAAACTCCAGTTGGGTGTGGTAGCAAAACAGTGCTGCATTCATCTTTGCAGAACGTAAAAAAAGCAGAAAACCAGAAAATACAGAAATGAGTTGAGATCCCCATTCACCGTACACATAACGCATATATGTAATTGTACGACACACATGTACGTACAACCATCAATATATATTTATATCATCAATCATATCAGAATAATAATGTTTTCAAAGAAACCTAATCACAGGGCAACGTTCACCTAGATAGGAGACATCTAAGAATCGAGGAAAGAAGTATGATTCCTACAACATGGTTTTAACAAACAGTAGGAGAGAGTGGTTCGGAGGATTGTTCCGGATCACACCAGCCTTGGGTAAAATGCGTCAACAGTCAGCAACGTGAACATTGACTTTTTCGGGAACATCGTACACTACCAGAAAACACATAACAACTAGTCGAGTATGTCGGTGTTGTAACATCCGTGTTTCAAGACCTTGATTATGTGTCTAATATGCATATATAAGTATATAGAACCTTGTATTAAAAGTACACGATCAATCGGCTTCGAAACTAGCGAAAACAGAAACTAGGGTTTCTGCCTGACATAGCACGCTTGAGCGTGGATATGTCTGTGCTGGAGCGCTGGCACGCTGGAGCATGGTCCCCTGTGCGCTCGAGCGTGGCTGGTCAACAAACATGAGGTGACTTGACTTTCCACGTGGAACACAACGGTTAGACACATGGACAGTGGGGGGGCAGTGACTTGATCCATAAGGAACTCCCACGCTCAAACGTGGGTAAACTAGCGCTCGAGCATTGGAGCGCTCAAGCTTGGAAGTTCCCACGCTCGAGCGTGGGTAGGGAAACTTTCAAAAATAAAAAAGGGGTCAGAGGGTGATGTGGAAAAATGACCTTAGTATGTTTTGATTAATAACTAAACAAACTCGAATTACACTTTGATTCACTAATTTATTGCCAAGCTTGTATGTTTGTATAAGATATAATCAGTGCATGGAAAAGGATGTAAAGGATCAAAGGAGCCTAAGAAGGATCATGAAGGAATGCTTGAAAATGAAGAACTACAAAGAAGAATCTCAAAGGATCTCAAGCAATATTAGATTATCAATGTAAAGAAACATTTCAAGTTTTTTCTTTTTGAAATAGCTCTCATAAAAACAAACTAAAAAGGTTTCCATATATTAAAATGAACTTAGAAGGAAAAAGAACTAATTGAAAGTTCTGTACAATCTATCTGTACATCAATGTAATTTCAGTTAATTAACTAACTTTTAATGAAAACCAATGTGTACATCAATGTATAAAAAGTATACATCAATGTATACATCGATTGATTGTGACTGACTTGATAAAAATGCAAAACAAGCTTCAGTACATCGATTTCACAATCGATGTATAGGGTCAAACAGAAGCTGACACTTTTTGAAGTAAGCTTACAATCGATTGACCAATCAATGCGTAAGGTTGAACAGAAGCCAACACTTATGAAAACATGAATTCAATCAATTGGTATATCAATGTAAACACAAAACAGAAGTTAAGTTTTTTGAAAGTGCACTAGTGGAAAATATACATTAGACGGTAAAGGTTTACGTCAGTTAACCAAAAACTAGACGTTAAAAAGGGGCGGTGGCAGTTTTGTAAATATCAGACTTCATTAATTCACTGTTAACGTCAGTTGTTTTAAGGACTGACGTTAAAAGTGAGGCGGTGGCAGTTTTGTAAATATGAAATCACTATTTGCGTCAGTTGTTTAATGAACTGACGTTAAAAGTGTTTTGCAAGAAATTATTAACACTTTTAACGTCAGTTGTTTATAAAGGCGGCGTTAGAAGTGTTATTTTTACTTCGATTAAATAAATAAGCGGCGTAAATAATCAACTCATTCCTATCTTTCTTTCGTTGTCATCTCCCTGTTGTCACTCTTAACGCAGATCATCACTCCATATAGTGCAGTTTATTTCTAATCTTTTTTTTTTAAAAAAGTTTATTTTTAATCTTAATTAATTAGCTTGAATTAGTAAATTAACAAATTCTTGTGCAAATTAAAATAAATAAACACTTAACATAAAACAAGTTATATATGTATAATCAAATCGTATCTCATTGAAGCGATTCATAAGTTACAATTACATGTTTAAAAGATAAAAAATTTCCGCAAGATAGCACTAAAATATAAAAAAGTTTCTGCTTCAACATCATTTTCTTCTCAGTCCTGTCCTCAGAAACTCCAACATTGAATGCATCCCCTCCCTCATATGAAGTCCTTGATGCTCCATCTGAATCCACAGTCACTTTGGAGCCGTGGCAGAGTGAAGGGTGCACTCGATCTGTTTCAGCAATATTCTTGGAACAGCCACTTGGTTCCAAAGTGAGGTTTTGGAACTGTAGATGTTGATTCTCCAGAAGGATGATGGTGTGTGCAATTCACATAATGCGATTTACACACCCTTATCACCCATGTAATGCGATTTACACAACCTCAGAAGTTGTTTGACCATTAAGACAGAGACCTTTAAGTCTAGGTATAGGAAGAAAGAGTGATGAAGTTAATCTCCATGGCAGATCCATATTGTGAAGCAGAAAAATTAAAGGAAGGAAGGAAGCTATTTATAGGAGTAGGGGATGAAGTTACTAGGCGTCGTAAGTTGCTAAAAAATTAAATTGATCATTAAGAGCACTAGGTTCCAAGGCGCATTGGGAGTTGGCAGGCATATATTATAAACGTGCAGAAAAGAAAACGCCCGAAGGATTAGGAAGAAATAGACCTTTAAGTCTAGGTATAAACTTAGTGCTCATAAAGAGGATTATAGGTTACAATGTGCATGGGTAAGTACCACAGCAGTAATGGGTAATTTAGTAGCAGAGTAGTCAAAGGAATGAATGCTTTTGCAGAAACTTATACACTTTTAACGTTAGTTGTTAAATAAAACTGACGTTCAAAGTGTTTTTAAAATAAAAAATACTTATTTTTAACGTCAGTTGTTTATACAACTGACGTTAAAAGTGTTATTTTTACTTCAGTTAAATAAACAGCTGACGTAAATAAACCTATATCCCTATCTGAAATGCCTTGTTGTCACTCTTAACACAGGTCTGTTAACGTCAGTTGTTGAATAAAACTGAAGTTAAAAGTGGTTTTAAAATAAAAAATATTTATTTTTAACGTCTGTTGTTTATACAATTGACCTTAAAAGTGTGATTTTTACTTCAGTTAAATAAATAGCTGACGTAAATAATCCTATATCCCTAGCTATCTGAAATGCCCTGTTGTCACTCAATTAACACAGGTCTCAGAGCCATTTTGTGAAGGAATAGAAATATAGAGGAAAAGAAGAAGGCAGTATTACAGGCTGATACAGAAGAATGTTACTTTATACAGAGACACAACACTTTTAACGTCAGTTGTATTCAACAACACGCGTTAAAAGTGTTTTTTTTAAAAAAATATTAATATTTAACGTCAGTTTGTTAATAAAACTGACATTAAAAAATTAATTGTAACGTCAGTTGTTTAATACAACTGACGTTAAATGTTGTTTTATATAACGTTTACACCCGCGCTTCGCACTTGCTCTGACGTGACGTCTCTTTTCTCTTTTCATCACGCTCAACCCTAAATCACTCTCAACCCTCACTCTCACTCTCACCCAGCACAGAACCCTAATCGCGAGCTCATCTCCACCGCAACCACCGCGAGGGCTTCTTCGCCACCACCGTGAGGTACACTATTAACCCTAACTCTGTCTTTCCATTCATTCTTTGCAATAACTTGACGTACATCTCTCTTTCCCCTTCCCGTGCACTAACTCTCCTTGTCCCTCTGCTCTCAGTAACCACATCGAACGTTGGCCACCACTCGAGCTCCCCTCCCCACCACCACGCGAGCACCTATTTCTGGTGAGTATTTAGGGCACATTTTTGTATTTTTGGTTTTGAGTGTAGTCTCAGTAGTTGAAACTTGAAACCGTGAGTTTGAGTTGTTTGGAATGTACGTCTCTGTTTTTGGTTTTGAGTGCATGTTGCTCTGCTGGTTGATCTTTCACGGCCGTGATGCTAATCACGGCTAGGCCGTGATCAGTTCTACTTGTGATGGCATGGTCTGTTCAGTTGACACGTTACGGTCGTGATGGACATCACTGCCAGGCCGTGACCAGTGCTTGGCAATTAATCTTTAAAAACTATAGTTTTCAATCTCCCGTATTGTCCTTATATTGGATATATATATGTTTTGTATATCTACAGGACCTATCTAGTTATGGATCGTAGTTGGATGGTTTGTAAGCGTACTAGTGCTGAGTATTTGAAGGGGGTGGGAGAATTTATAGAATTTGCTCAAAGGAATGTTCCTAATAGTAATGGAATGTTCTGTTGTCCTTGTGTCAAGTGTTTGAATACGAGGAAATGTACGGTGAAGGATATACGTACTCATTTGATTTGTGAAGGGATTTGCTTGAGTTATACAAGATGGATATGGCATGGTGATATGTTGTTGAGTAGTAATACGGCGAGTGTCTCCCAAAGTGAGGACGTTGACGTAGATATGGAGGATGATCGAGTAGAGGACATGATCCGTGATATTGGACAAGAATCTTTTCATCGAGCGCAATGTATGATAGGTTGTGCGGTGATGTGGATAAGCCTTTATATCCAGGGTGTACTACTCATACACGGTTGTCGGCGGTTCTAAAATTGGTTTGTGTGAAGGCGAGAAATGGTTGGAGCGATAAAAGCTTCACGGAATTGCTTGAAGTGTTGAAAGACTTGCTTCAGGAGGACAACACATTGCTGGCCCGTAACTATGAGGCCAAGAAGGTATTGTGTCCTATGGGTATGGAGTATAAGAAGATACACACATGCCCCAATGATTGCATATTGTACACCGGTGTTCATGAAGACAAACACGATTGCCCCAAATGTGGGTTATCACGATACAAAGTGAAGGGTGGTGATGATGATGATGATGTTGATGATGTGAGAAAAAAGGGTCCTCCTGCGAAGGTGTTGTGGTATCTTCCAATAATTCCAAGGTTCAAGCGATTGTTTGCCAATGCGAAAGATGCGAAGAATCTTAGATGGCATAATGATGAGAGGAAACGTGATGGAAAGGTTCGCCATCCCTGCTGATTCTATTTAATGGAAGAATATCGATACTATGTTTCCGGATTTTCCGATGAGCCAAGAAACCTAAGGCTTGGACTTGCTACGGATGGAATGAATCCTTATGGTAACATGAGTAGTATTCATAGTTCATGGCCTGTTCTGTTGGTGATTTACAACATGCCCCCTTGGTTGTGCATGAAGCGCAAATACATGATGTTGTCTATGATGATTTCGGGCCCAAAGCAACCGGGAAATGACTTAGATGTTTATCTAGGTCCCTTGATTGAAGACTTGAAAGCGTTGTGGGTGGAAGGTGTTGATGTAGTTGATGGGTATTCTCATGAGACTTTCAAGCTTCGTGCCATGTTATTTTGCACCATCAACGACTTTCCAGCATACGGTAACTTGTCCGGGTACAGTGGCAAGGGGCATAAAGCATGCCCTATATGTGAAGAAGGCTCATGATACACTCAGTTGCATCATGGAAAGAAGACGGTTTACCTTGGGCATCGGAGATTTCTTAGACGTGATCACCCATATCGTAAGATGAAAAAAGCTTTTAATGGATGCCAAGAGACAGAAGAAGCGCCGACGGCCTTAATAGGAGAGCAGGTTTATCAGAGGGTAAAGGACATCGATGTTATATTCGGCAAGTCCAAAAAGAAAGGTAAAGCTGCTGAGAAAAACATAAGGAAGAAGAGGTCGATATTCTTTGATATTCCATACTGGCGCAAGCTTGATGTCAGACACTGCATTGATGTGATGTATGTGGAGAAAAATGTGTGTGATAGTGTGATCGGGACGCTTCTTAACATTTAGGGCAAGACAAAGGATGGTGTGAATGCTCGTCTCGACCTCGTTGCTATGGGTATACGAGAGCAGTTAGCTCCAGTTGTTGAGGATGGTAAGCGGACTTATTTGCCGCCAGCATGTCATACTTTGTCAAAAAAAGAGACAAAGTTTACCGGGTGTCTTCAGGGCATCAAAGTTCCACATGGTTACTCTTCAAATATGAAGAGGCTTGTCTCTAGTGATCTTAAATTGGTTGGCTTGAAGTCTCATGATTGTCACATCTTGATGCAACAACTTCTGCCCGTTGCTATTCGTGGTATTGCTACTAAAAATGTGAGACATGCCATTACTCGGTTGTGCTCATTCTTCAATTCTACATGTAGTAAAGTCGTTGACCCCCGTATGTTGGATGACTTGGAAGTTGAGGCTGCTACAATCTTGTGCCAATTGAAGAAGTATTTTCCTCCGTCCTTTTTCGACATAATGGTTCACTTAATTGTTCATTTGGTGAGGGAGATTAGATTATGTGGGCCGGTTTTTCTAAGATGGATGTACCCAGTTGAGCGCTACATGAAGATCTTGAAAGGGTACGTGAAGAATCCTCATCGTCCGGATGCATCTATTGTTCAAAGGTATGTTGCAGAAGAAGCTATTGAGTTTTGTTCGGACTACCTTCATAACACGGATCCTATAGGGGTTCCTAAGCCTCGGCATGATGAGATCAGATGTCAAGGTAAGGGTACACATGGCTAAAGAATTAATAGGAAGGATCGGGAGGAAGTGCTTCAAGCACATTTGTATGTATTGAACAACATCGAATGTGTTCAGCCTTTCTTATTTGAACATAAAAGAAATGTCAATCAAGAAAACCCTCGAATGAGCGAAAGGTGGTTGTTGAACAAGCATAACAAGACTTTCTTACCATAGTTCAAGGAAGAAATGCTTAAGGATGGTAGTCTTTCTTCGATGGCGTAAAATGGCTAGCACGTGGGCCTAACTTCAACGTCATATGTTGGAGCGGATATGACATAAATAACTTTTCCTTTTATACAAAGGAACAAGATAACAAGAGTACCATGCAAAATAGTGGGGTTATGATCGTGGTGAAGCAATGCACTTCTCTAGTGCAAAGGACACAAAACCCGTTATTCTGACTCGAGACCTTACTTTGGATATATTGAAGATATTTGGGTGCTCGATTACACTAAAGCTTACGGTGCCGGTATTTAAATGTAAGTGGGTTGATAGTAACGGTGGTGTACAAACCGACGAATTGGGGTTCACATTGGTAGACCTCAACAAGTTAGGTCATATAAATGAGCCTTTCATAATGGCTTCCCAAGCAAAACAAGTGTTCTACATCACCGATCCTTCTAACAAAAAGGTTGTCCGTGGTTCTCCAAGGAAAAAGCATGTATAATGGTAGTGATGAAAATGAAGATTCAAATCTTGATATTCCTGAGACTCCTTCTTTTTCAACAAACATGCCTACTATAATCGAGGAGACACGGGTGGACGATGTACATGCCATTCGTGATGATCATCATGAAGGGATATTGATATAGGTAGTTTAAACTTAGTATACATTTATTTTTATTTTTATTTATGTATTTATTTTGAGTTATAACCTATGTTAATAAATATTACTAATTGTTTCTGAATACATATAGATCATTGTTCCATTTTTCCTTTGCAATTACTGTAATGTGTGTGATATTACGTATTCTTGGGATATTTCTTGAATGCGGGGATGGGTGAGGGAGTGATATTTTAAAATTGAATTAAAAAAAAATACTATTAGCGTCAGTTTTATCACAACTGCAGCGTTAATAGTATTTTATAAAATATCTGATACCCTATTAGCGTCGATTGTTTATTACAACGGCGTAACATTAAGACATTTAACGTGACTAAAATTGGCGTTAGTTTTAACAAAATTAGCGTCAGTTTTTTAAGAACCGGCGTTAATTTTGACAAAATAGCGTCGATTGTGTTAAAGAACCAGGCGTTAATAGTGTTATATTTAACGTCAGCGTCAGGCGGCGTTAAAAGTGTAACTTTAACGTCTGTACCCACGTCGATCGATATTCGACGTAAAAATCAATTTCAACTGGCGTAAAAGCACTTATTGCACTAGTGGTGATAGAACAATCGATTATTACATCGATGCATAAGCCCAAACAGAGGCAAAGACTTTGAAACCCATTAAGCAATCGATTTACCAATCGATGTAAAGACTTCTAGGCTGAGAACTCTTATGTTTTTCAAGAACACAATTGGTGTACACATCTATGTATCAGTTAGAATCAAGATTTTTCAAGAACACAATCGATTAGGAAATCGATGTATTTAGTTATAAATATTGAATCTTTGATTAATACATCGATTAGACAATCGATTGAGTGATAAATGAATTTTTCTTTGGTCCTTATATGTGACCACGAATTCTCGATTTGGTCCTATACATAAAAATTTATTAAAATGAAAGTCTCCATTTGGTCCTTATCGTACAAAATTTTATGGACTGATTTAACAATTTTTGCTCGTATAGGGACCAAGCGGGTAATGTATAGGGACCAAATGGAGACTTTTTGTATGCATAGGGACCATTTTAATAATTTTTAATGTATAGGGACCAAATCGAGAATTCATATCACGTATTGGGGCTGTTGTTTCAGTTGTATTTCGAGGATCTTATCTCAATGGTTATACTAGCTCGTAAGTGATATCGGGGTTGGGTTATGTTTATGCTATACGTTGTTTATATTTTATTGTTTTTAAACTATGTTATTTCCAGCATTAAGTGTTACAATGTGATATCTTTCTATAAAGTTTTATTTTTATCAAACAAATGCATGTTTTTATATTACCTCTTTTAAGTAAATGTTTTATATTAACGTTCGGGGTAGAAGGGTGTCAGAACGGGGTTATTTTACCCCAAGTATCCTAGTAATAATACAAGAAGACACCAAACAAAGTTAGCTAGATAACTTAAAGATTATAATGTACCTTGGTAGCCGAGTGGTCAAGGGGGTCTTGATGCTTAATGGTCAAGGTGTTGAGCTCTGGTACTTTAGGACCAGTGTTAAAAACTAAAGTGAGATGATAACGTTGTTGTTGTTGTACCTTGGTAGACGAGTGGCCAAGGGGACCTTGATGCTTAATGGTCAAGGTGTTAAGGCTCTGGTACTTTTTGGCCAGAGTGTTGTTACGTTTAAAGTTAAAAGACTAAAGATGATGTTATCTTTGCTGCTTGTTGGCCAAACGCGTTAAGCCATAATAAATGGTGTTGATGGGCGTGGTGGATGAGCGGTTTATGCATTGTGTGCCATCATGCATGAAGTTATTATGAGGAGGTATGACACGGGAGGCCACAGGAGTTTGGTGATCTGGCCGTCCACGGTGATCTAAGTGATCTAGCCTCTGTGGTAAAGTACCCGAGAATAAGGTGTGTCATTGTCCTAGGGGTCCACCCATGGTTTGGCGAATTGCCCTAGCGTTGGTGCTTGGTTGCCAATGTGGAAATGTAACTCGAAGTCATACACCTGGTGTAGATGGATCCACATGCATTTGGAGTAGTGCTTCACATTGCAATATATGATTGGCGATTATATTGTTATCTTTGTGATGTGTTTTTGTGTTGGTATGGTGACTATGTTATAAATGCTATGTTGCTATGTTTCTATGTGTTGTACGATCATCTTGCCAACTATATCGTTGCCATTATGTTTATATAAATGGTTCTTACTCCCATCTTTTGTTGTTGCCTTGCATGTATCTTTTTGGTTATGCGAGGACGGTGAGTAGCGTGGCCGAGGAGTGACTGCGAGGTTCCGTTTCTAGTAGTTTAGTTAGTTTGTTATCCGGATTGTTTATCGGATTGGTTATACCAGCCCGTAATGTGAGATCGGGGTTGGGATATATGTTTGAGTTGGTCTTTATAGACAATTTGGTTTTCCGTTATGTTAAATGCTTGTCTACACACTTATATAACTTATTATTATAATGTTGGTCATCGGTATAGATATTTCTCTATCATATACGTTTTTATGACTTTGATATAACATATCCATGACCCGTGAGAGGTGGTACACATGTAGTCACCACAATAATCTCTACGTATTTTGTCAGTACAATTAAAAATAATACTTGACTATGTATGTTTAATAATATTCTCTAATATTTCAATGAGATCTCACGATTAAGTCACATATTACTACCCCCATTGAATGAACTTGCCCATGGACTTATTTTATTATTCTATAAAATAATAACATAATAAATGAATGCCCTTATTCATATATCAAATATGTGATCATCATGGAAAACAAATGATGATCTATTCAAAATAGATTGGCTACTAGGGGCACACCAGAAGAATCCTATCTCCCCACACCGGTATGAAGATTTCCCTTAACTCCAGCGTAAGCATCTCTCATTCTCACTCCTCGAGGGCCCAGAACTTATTACCTTGTTACGTAAGAGTAACCAATCTAGTCCAAATCCCAAAAAGGAACGGGATATTAAAGAGAGGGCCAAATAACGGTCTTTATTGACCTACTGTTACTCTTACTCTAACAGCGGTAGAAGCCAATTTCTATGATGAGTCGGAGTGACGTCAAGACAAATGAGGGTCTCTTGGGTGCACTGCTGATTCCTAAAGTGTCATAAATGAGGTGACCATAAGCCTCATCTAAAACATCTTATATAAGCATTGAAGCACGAGTCGTGCTTGATATAACAACCAGGGCTGCAAGTCGTCCCCAAGACTCCCGGTCATCCAAAGATTGTTGTCATCTCTTGAACGCGGGTACTGGCCGGTGTATGTTTAAGCATACCATGTTCCTGCACGAGAGATTTCCACTTGAAAGTCCCCCTAATCCCCCGATATGAGCCTAATTTGGAGTATGGTCAAAATAATGCCAGTGAAGCCCACCAGATATCAAATAGGTGACAATCCGAAACCCAGAATGATGCTAATTCAAACTATAGATTCTCATCATGGAAGTAACCCCAAATGCAAGATGGATGAGATAAGCCCAAATTATTAACTTACATTATCAACGGATCCCAAAAAAAAGACGTCACCATTTCGAAAGGCCCAAAAGTTGTTTTCCTGATTTCAATAAGTCTAATGGTTCTGTGTTGGCCCAATTACTTAGTGATATTTTTGGGTAGAAGCCCATTTCTCATGAGTTACAGGAGTTTTTAGAGAGTCGTGTGAGGGAGTCTTTGGCTTGCATGCTATAAGATTCCTCAGTGTGTGTATAAATTGGGTAAATTATGTTACACTTTAATTTGATAAGCAATGTAACCACATAATGGTATGAGAAAGTCATAAGGGGGGGAGTGAATTTGAATAAGGTAGCTGCATGAATGTTTTGGTGGCCGAGTTAAGGTGATGATAGGGCCAAGGGGGAATGCCAATTTTTCAACAAGGATGATATGAGCCTATGGGAGTACGGATCATGAAGCAAATCAAGGACTTGGTGGGCCAATGACAAGAGTTAGATACAAGAAAGCCAACAAGCTCTTAATTACATGGTGACTATTTTGATGGAAGCAAGCCGAATGAAGATCCAAGTGGAATGGAGCCAAATTATTAACTTATCTCATTCAACTAGAAGATCCATGACATGTTCAAATGGGGCGTGCACCAAGAATAAGATGCCATTTAATTGTTTTCCAAGTGCAATAAGTTAATGGTTTGTGGTGGGCCATCAGTGTGATTTTGGTGAGCCCACCTTTTCCTTTTCGACAGTTGGAGAGGTCTGTGGAGGAATATTTAGTTGGTTTAGAAAATAGGGAGGGGTAATTATGGGGGTTACACTTTTAATTTGAGAAGCAAGTGTAACCACCACATAATGGGGGGGGGGGGGGGGGGGGGGGGGGGAGTGAATAAGAGTCATTTAAGGGGTGGGGCTGAGTTTTTTTGGTGGCTGAGTTATTTTGGTGAGTTAAGTGGTCATTTAGTTGAGAAGTTATGTGAGTTATTAGGTGGGAAGGTTATGGAATCTTGGGTAAACAAAGCAAGCCAAAGTAGGCAGCCTTGGGACTATTTGTACACGCCATTTATTCTTTGAAATGATTACTTGGATATTGAATTTGGATTGAAATCCATTTGTGACAATTTTGTTCTCTTTAGTTCTTGGTTGAGCCATGTGCCCATCAAGAATCCAAGATTCTTGTGGTGAACCTCATTTGGCTTATCAAACTCTTAGTTTGTGGTGCCTACCATCTCTAATCTTCACCATTTTCATATTTTCTTCCTTTTATGTTACAACTCAATTCTGACTTGGATTTGTAATTGGTAAAATTCAACAATAAGATCATTCCAAAGGGCAACCTATCCATTTGGTTGTCATCAAGTGGATCAAGCTTAGACTTTGGTTGAATTTTTCTGAGTTTATTTCTTCATCTTCTACCTTTCTTCTTTTCTTCTTTTAAACCCAAAATCAAAAAAAAAATTACACTTTGATTCTGTTTGAAGGGAATTTTTGTTTTTCTTGTGTTCCTGCCCAAAACTTCAAGTTTGCAAGTGTAATCTTCTTCAAAGTTTAGAAAGAAAAAAAATCGAAAAAAAAAGAAAGAAATTTGTGTTTCTCTTTACAAGCTTTTCTCTAGTGTGTTGTATGAATTAAAAAAAATTCAAAACAAAAGAGAGAAAACAACACCTAGAATTTCAAGAAAAAAAGAAAGAAAAAGTTCTCTTTGGGAAATTTGAGTTCTTGAAAATATTTCCTTCTTTCGTTTCATTATTCTTAAAGCTTTTCCTTTCTAGCCTTTTCTTTTGTTCTCATTTGTTTTGATAAGTTTTTGTGAAACTTTGTTACTTGATTTTGTATTTTTGTGTGGATTATTGGTTGACTCTTCTAAGGCCAAAAGAGAACAATTGAGTGGAAAGAGGCAAGAGTGAAAAATTACATTTTGTGTGGAAAAACCCTAATTGAGTGAAATACACATTATGTGCACTTGGTGAGTGGATTGGGTCTTACATATATTTTGTGATTTTCTCTTGTTTTCTTTGCAATGTTACGATTTGAGAAATTCAACCATGAGCAAGCACATAAGGAGGTTGAAAAGTGGATCCGGAAATGCATGTGAGACGTGACAAGAAGGTGAAAGAGTATGATAGGAGGTTGAGAAAAGAGGAGAGAATGAAAAGACAAATAGAAAGTTTTGAAGCACATGTGAAGAATATGGTTGAAGACTCCAAGAAAGAAGGTGAGAAGATAGAGGAGAGAAAGCAAAACAAGAGAATGAGGTAAAAGTTGAGAGTACAATTGAAGAGAAAGAAAAGAAAGATGAAAGTAAGGAAGAAAGATGAAAAAGAAAGAGATTTTGAAAAGAAGAGTGATGATAAAGAGAAAAATAGTGTGGAAATTATTGAGAAAAAAGAGAGTTATGTGTCAAAAAGTGAAGAGAAGAAGGCTTTAATTTCAAGGCAGCCCAATGCATATTTTATTGCAAGAATTTTCATTTGGTTGATAACACTTCTAATGATCTCTTTTGCCAGTGGTGTTGTAACTCTTTTGCAGAAATTTGGAGATTTCATCCCAAAGGAAGTACCCCATGGTTTGAAACTTGCATGGATTCCAAAAGCTCAATAAAGCACCCGCTCATGCTTTACCCCCCTTGATGACAACCAAATGGAAGGTTGCCTTAGAATGATCCCTTTTGGTTGAATTTAAAACATATGTTGGAGGCGCCACAAAGTTAAAGGTGAAGAAATAAAGAAGAAAATGGATGAGAAATGAATGATGGAGGCGCCACAAACAAGGATGTTTAATAAGCCAAGTGATGTTCGCTACAAGAATCTTGGATTCTTGATAAGAATTTAGCTTAGTTCAACCAAGAACCTAGGATAACAATATTCTCACAAGAATGGTTTGATCCAAAATAACATCAAAGTTGTCATTTCAATGTATTTAGGCGTTTGCAAATAGTTGTGGGCAGCCAAACTTTTGGCATCCAAAGACCAAAAGCATAACCTCCACTTGAATGGCCTAATTATGTCACTAATGACTCACTTTAAGACCTATTCTAACTCAGCCCCCAATTGAATTTGCTCCCCACACATGGAATCTAGGAAAAATTAAAACCCCACATTATTAGCCTAATTCAAGACACTTAACACACTAAAAGCCCATCTTAATGTAGCCACCAAAATTAATTCATGGCAGCCACAATTATTAAGAGTTGCATTTGGAGAAAATGGTGGACTATCTTCATGGGCTGCCATCACTTGAACAAACAATATTAAAAGATAACAAGAAATTATAAAATTCCTAACTACACTCCCTCACTTGCGCACTCAAAATGTATTTCCACTCAATTGGCTTTTTCCACACAAGATGTAATTTTTCACTCTTGTCTTTTTCCACTCAATTGTTCTCTTTAGGCCTTAGAGGAGTCAACAATAATCCACAAAAATCCAAAATTTCAAGTTACAAAATTCATAAAACTTATCAAAAACAAAGAAACAAAAAGGAAAGGCTAGAAGGTAAATGTTTGAGAATGATGAAGCAAGATAAAGGGAAATGTTTTCAAGACACAAAATGCCCAAGTAGAACTTTTTTCTCTTCTCTTCTCAACTATTTCATGCACTTACCACAATTTTTTTCTCTTCTGAAAATTGGGCAACTTTTTTTTTTTTTAACTCTGATGAGAAGAAGTACTAATTGCAAACTTAAGTTTTGGCGGTAGCACAAAACGAAAATTCCCTTCACCAAGAACCAAGGGGTGAGTTTTTTTTTGTTTTGGGTAAAAAGAAAGAAGGTAGAAGGTAAAGATGAAGAACAAAACTCAGGAAAATTCCAAGCCTAAGCTTTGATACCACTAGACAAAGAGATCATTAGAAGCATTAGGAATTAAATAAAAATTGTTGCAATAAAAATGAATTGGGGCTGCCTTGAAATCAAAGCCTCATTCTCTTCACTTTGTTGACAAACATCTCTCTTTTTTCACTAATTTTCCAATAGTTTCTCATTATTTTTCTCTTGATCCTCCTTTTTCAATTGTTTTCTCACTTTTTTCAATTTTTTCTCACTCTATTTTTCAATCCTTTTCTCACACTCCTTTTCTTTCTTTTTCTCACTCTCTTTTTCTTTCTCTCTTGCTCTTTTTTTTTCATCTTATTTGATCCTCTCTCACTTCTTTTGAGACAAAGGACCAGAGTAACTTTTGGTTTTGATGCAAGAAAGAGAACTTATTGGTGTACCCATCATGAGTGGACTTCTTATCAAATTGCCAAGGCCTCCCTAGCAACATATGGCTTGCCTCCATAGGCACCACATCACAAAGTACACTATCATGGTATTTCCCAATTGAAAAAGGACTTACTTATTTACCACCATTTCTCAACCTCACTAACCATTGAAGCCTATATGGTTGTGGATGTAACTTAGTAACAAGATTTAATTTTGAAACCAATCTAGAACTAACAACATTTACATAACTACCACCATCAATGATTAAAGAAAAACCTTCTCTTGGATTAGGCACCTAGTACAGAAGATGCTTCCTCTTTGACTATCATCTTGCTCTTTGGTTTGGCTTCCCAAAAAGTCTTCTCACCATCAATAAGTCTCCCTTTGGAATTTATTCTCATTTTCACTCTCCTCCCTCATTGAAGCTTCGGATTGTGAGACCACTTCACCATTCCTTGCCACCATTGTCCTCTTGGTTGGGCATTGGGATGCAATATCCATGACCTGGGCAGTTGGAAACACTTCACATCGCGCTCCTAAAGTTATTTCCATTGGTTTCTTCCCTTGAGAGGTGCTCACGGCCTCCTTAGTGAATGGTGCACTCTCTTTCTTTGAATCTTCCTTCCAACTTGAGGATGAATATTTAGAAGAAGAATTAAATCTAGACGTCCTTCTCTTAATTTTTTGTCCACCTTGATTACTTGTTGGACCAAATCTTCAAGCTCCGGATAATGTTGTGACTCCACTATGTCTTGATTGTCTTGGTTCAAGCCATGTAAGAATCGTGCCATGGTAGCCTCCTATCTTCTTGATAGTTTGTGTAACACCCCCTAAGGGCATTACTACGTAACACATGCGGAAGTAAATTAAAAGATAATTTGTTTGGTTGCTTTGGAGAATTGTTTTCTCTTAAGTCGGAAAAGCCCGGGTATAAAATTTTCTTCCCATCAGGATAACTCTGAAATCCATCATATGTACATTTAAAATGTAAAGTCAAGTTCGAAAGTTACCATGACATACAACATTTCTATAAGTTTCCATTTCCAAAGAGAAAGTTTAAACTTAGATGGATGTATATAACACTATATTCACAGACCACTTTTAGATGTCTGACTGACTCATTACTCTAAATTTGGTCATTCTATTAAATATTCATTAGAGAGACCCCAATCGGAATACTTTCCCAACCTCTAACACTAGGTCTTCTTCAAAGTGACTTAGAAGAACTCCTCTGCAACATCGATACTAGAGTACCAAGGTACTCTGACAAAACCGGAAGAGACGATATAATTGTAGTGAGATACCGTCATAAGATATATCATAATAATATAAGCATGATACATACATCACATAATCATATAAGCAGTTAAATCATGAATATACACAATATAATAGTGTTTTCTCAAAGTCTCAAACCATACAGTCAATCTTGAAAATATGCATGGCTCTTGATATCGAGGCTCACGCTTAATCTCGCTGAGATACTCGACACCGTTTTCCGGATAAGAATTAGAGTTGGTCAATCTCTAGCCCACCCCGGTTCAATTGCCCTCCATGCCCTCCCATGCATTTAAGGTCACCGGGAGAACAACGTCACATGTGCCTACGAACTCGGTTTACATGGGCCAGGACTCCCGGATACCACCTTGTATACGATATATAAAAAAGCAAATACCAACTTAGGGAAATGCACATGAGAAAATATTTTATTTAAAAGTTTTTCTTTGTGTTCATTCTTTTCCTTTGTCGCTGACTCAAAGTTAACGACTTAATCATCATTTCCCCATCACTTGAAAACTTAGGAACATAGGACACCGCCGGTCAAGATAACTCCAATCTGCGAGACCGATGCACCGAGTCCTGGGATTGTGGTCATAGAAAACAATATTCACTTTTAGCAATGTTCATCCTGCGCGTGGTTAGGACACCGCAGTCCGCAAACAGCGTGATTGGGGCCTGCGATCCGCCCAGCAACATGATTAGGACACGAGTCCGCGACAACGCCGATTAGGACAGGTCCGCGACGCGAAATCGAAGGCATATCCTCGATTTGAGAATTGAATTTCTCGATCCGAACATCATGAATAGGACTCGTGGTCCCGAATTAACTTTGATCAAGATCACGTGCATATAACTGAATACTAGGCGACGTCTCGCGTACTAGATTCTCTTTCTTAAGTACTTATTTTTCGTTCGGTGAAAATCAAATCCATGAATCTCGATAACCTATCAAGCTATCGGAAAGTTTTCAAAATATTTAGGAAAACCCTTTTCTTTGAAAATCTTTTATTAAGCATCTTTGAAATACTTTTATCCTTGAAATATTTTTCCTAATAGGATATTGCCAAATAATCTTGAAAGTTTTCACTTGAAGACACATGGATTAGAAAAGTTTTTTCTTGTAATAACAATAGTTCACCAAAACCATTTCAACATTTTAAAACAGTACTTTAAAGTTAATGAGCTTTTGGAAAGAACACCCCGTCCGCTTCATCTTCCAAAGCTTATTAAGGTTTTAATCCTTACTCTTTGCGATTGAAGCACAGACTTACAAATGCAGCAGCAAACTTTTTCGATCAACGGCCCGATATATATTATCGATTCGATACTTATTCCGCGATTGAAGAAGCGATTACGTCGCAGATATGCATCATAACATTTTAGAGGAACAAGTACAGTCCAACATCGGAATAATAGCGTAACAGTTCAAGTACATTAGATAACCAAGTAAGCTCCAATTAACATATAAATATCGATTAAACATATACCATAGCGTACATACGATTATTGAATATCTTTAAAAATCCCATGCCTCAAAGAAGGTAAGAGAATGCGAAAAATAGCAGGTTTCTGTGCACGTTCTTCAAAGTTGGATAGAATCTGAGAACTCTGACGAGAACTTAGGGCTAGAAGTTTCCAAAACACATGCAACTTAGGGATTTATGAGTCGCCCAAGTGCTAGGAGTTTAAAAAAACATGATTACTTTAAACAAAGTTTGAACAAAAATCCCACCAGTTACACTTGATGGAGATTCGGCCTTGACGATAAGATAGGCTAGGAACATTTAAACTTTCGATCTCTTTGGTTTAGCGTCCATTAATAATGGATTTCCAACCATGATCACTTTGGAAAATGAAAAACGAAACACCCTAGGTCCATAACCTTTAAAGATTCTGACCCATCACTTGGGTTTTCATTGCCAAGAAATCTTCATTCTTCCGATCTCTTGGAGCCTTTTAGCATCGATAACTTATGGAGCTCGAGTCTGTGATCATCTTGAAAACAACGTAGGACTTTAAATAACAAAGTTCATAAGCACATAGTAAGAACAACATAAGACTATAAGTAATTAAAGCATAATGACATAAGTAAATGAATACTTAAATGACATAAACATAAATGACATAAAAGTAAATGACATAATGTAAATGACATAAAGTAAATGGCATAAATATAAATGACATAAAAGTAAATGACATAATGTAAATGACATAAAGTAAATGACATTAATATAAATGACATATAAAGGTAAAATGACATAATGTAAATGACATAAAGTAAATGGCATAAATATAAATGACATAGAAGT